>CM046446.1:4912833-5150333 GCA_025506515.1 Flaveria trinervia
GTCTCTTCCACAATGTTATGTTGTGGAATATAAACCCTATATGATTTCAATGTTGAAGAGTATCCAACAAAGAAACTATCATATGCTTTTTCTGAAAAATTTCCCAATGACTCTTTCATGTTTAAAACAGTTACATGACATCCAAAGACTTTCAGATATCATATGTATGGTTTTCTTTTAAATAAGAGCTCATAGGGAGTTTTGTTATGTTCTTTGACAATTAATGTTCTGTTTTGAACATTGCATGCAGTATTCACAGCCTCAGCCCAAAAAGTGATGGGTAATTGTGAATCAGCTAGCATTGTTTTGGCAGCTTCAATGAGAGTTCTTGGTGCACTAATTGTCTTGCAATACCTTTGCTCCTGCAAAAGGAATCCAGTTCAAAATTGACAAATTCAGTACCATTGTCACTCCTAAAAATTTTAACTTTTGAATCAAGTTGATTCTCAATCTTGATCACAAAGTCCATTAATGTTTCTGATGTTTCATTCTTTTGTTTTAAGAAAAAGACCCATGTGAATCTTGTGAAATCATCAACTATCACCAAACAATATTGCCTTTTTCCAATGCTCATCACATTGATAGGACCAAACAGATCCATGTGAAGCAATTTGAGTGGTGTAGTATTTGAATTGATAGTTTTGTATTTATGTGACACTCTATGTTGTTTTCCTTTGTAACATGAAGAACAGTGAGTTGAGCAATGAAACTCTTTGTTTGGCAATCCAATGACCAGATCATTTTTCACCAATTTATTCATGTTCTTCATGTTAGAATGAACAAGCCTTCTATGCCATAATTGAGACAAATCTTCTGATAGTTTAGATATAAGGCATGTTTCATGTTTTGTGAGAGAAGTGTTGTTCATGTCCAAAACATAAGTGTTTCCTTTTCTTGCTGCTTTGAGGAGAATCCAATCTTCTGGAACAATAAATCCTGGCTTAAGAATGTAACAGTTAGTATTATCAAATAATGTGGTATAATTTTGATCACAGATTTGAGACACACTAAATAGATTATATTGTAAACTTTTATAGTAATTTACTTTCTCAAATTTGAGCACACCATTGGTTATCATCCCTTCACCAAAAATTTTACCTCCCATTTTATCCCCACCAAATGCCACATAAGAAGCATTTTTATGTTTGAAGTCATAGAGAAAAGAACAATTTCCTGTCATATTCCTGGAACAACCACTGTCAACATACCACTTGTTGTCAGCTCTCCAATATTGTTCCTGCATTCAGAAATAAATCAGTTAGAAGTGACAACCCAAGTCTTAGTGATGTTGGTTTGTAAACAGAGTCTAAACTATTTACTCCTTCATGACTTAATCCTGAAGTTTTAGTATTAATTTCATATCTAGTTGATTCATTTTGATTTGATGATGGTGAGGATGATTTTGTTGAATCTGATGCAGAAGCTTTGGAGTCTTCTTTCTTCATTGATTCTTCCTTCACCTTATCTTTCTTTGGTTGATATTTTGAATTAGAAGATGAACCTACAATTTTGAAGGATTCATCATCTTTTGCTTTTGATTGAGACACATGTGATCCCTTTTCAAAATGATCAAAGAAATTATCATTGATGATTGACTTCTTCTCAGCCAAGTCCACCTTTTTGTGAGGTGTTTTGGATTGGCTTGATGTTTTCTTCATAGATTTAGCATCTCCAGAAGATTTCTGCTTTGGTTTTGCCTTTTGCTTTTGATTTATCTTTTTTTTTCTTTGAATCATCTTGACTTTCAGCAAATTGAGGGTTTGATTCTATCAAATCAGTTTTTGAATTCTTTGTGCTTTTGTTTTTGTTCCTTTTGTTAAAATAGCATTCCTGAGTTGAATGATTATTTTTGTTGCAAATAGCACAGAATTTGTTGAAGTAACACTCTAAAGTCATATGATTGTTCATATTGCATATGGAACAGTAACTGCTGAAGTAACAGTCTTCTGTATTGTGATTAGTCATATCACACCACTTGCAATACATTTCTTCAGATTCCTCTTCATGCTCATCTTTCTTTTTTTTCTTGTTCAGTTTGGGAGCTTTTGTTTTCTCCTTTGAAGAGCTTGATTGTTTTTGTTGTTCCTAGGAATATCCACAATTGAATCTTTCTTATCCTTTGATGACTTTTGTTGCTTCAAATTCAACATTTTTTTATTGTTAACAGATACTCTTTTTGATACCTCATCCATAGATTCGGCTTTCTTCTTCCGCAGAAGTTCTACGGATTCGGCAGACTTTGCTTTCCGCAGTTCTTCTACTGAAGAGTTTTTCTTTTGCTTAGTTGAAACTTGTTTCTTCTTACCTTTATCTGCATGAGATAAAAGTACTTCTTCAATTGGTCCGCAGCTATCAACTTCTTTTTGAAGATTCAGTTCTTGGAGTCCTTCATTGAGTTCAGCAATCCTCTTGTAGATAGTCTTCAGCATGTTTCTCTGCTTTGGAGGATATTGAAGCTTTGATTCTCCAAGCACTCTTGGAATACCAGTTTTAATGTGAACATTCTTACCAATGGTCCTTTTACCAAAATCAGATTCATCAGAATCATCCAAGTCATCACAATTATCATAATCAAAGTCTGAATCATTTTGATACAAAGATTCTGTTTCAGAGGATTCAGTTTCACTCACCTTAGCTTTATTGTTAATGTTGATTTGAGATGATTTTGTTTCAAACTTGGTGCTAGGCACAAAATGATTTGACAGAGTATTGGTCATTGTTGTAGATAAAGATGTATAATTATCATTTATAGGTGGTGGAACAACATTATAACCCAACCCAGACCTTTTCTTTGATTCAATATGAGAATTTAGTAATTTCTCATATTGCTGAGATGATAATTAAAACTTCTGAAGTTTCACTTCAGTTGCTGCATGATCAGCCATGAATTTTGTTAAGGAAGTGGTCAAATGCTCAACTTGGGCTTTTAGGCTATAGTTTTTAGAAACAAAATTTTCTAAATCCTTTTGCAAAGAGTTAATTTTGATTTGATACAATTTATGTTCTCTAACATGGGATTCATTCAAAATCATAGTTTCTTTTACTTTGTCAGCCAACTGTTGAGCATGGACTCTATAACATTCAACTTCTTCAACATATGTTGATGAACACAACCTTTCTTTTACATCTCTTGCCATTGGTGGAACTGTTTGATCCGTATGAGCCATCAATGCTTGATTCTCTTCCAAGACTTCTTTTTCATACACACTCCAGTCACACGTTCCGTCTTGAAGTATGATCAGTCCTGACTCCTTTGAGTTACTAGGTCCAGCTGATTCATTGGTGGCAGGTGAGGATGCATTGATCAGTTGATATTGTCTGTGCAGAGGTCTTTGAGAATTTGGTTGTTGATGAGGTGGAATCTGGTGTTGTTGATGCTGCTGATGTTGTCTCATCTCTGGATATGACTGTTGATTGCATTCTCTGGAGAAATGTCCATAGAGATTGCATTTGAAGCATCTTACCTTTGACTTGTCAATACCAATCTTTGATGTTTTACTTGCTGATGCCAAGTTCTTATTTCTTCTGAGATATTGCTTTGCTCTATAAGCAATCATGGCCATCTGCCATTGTAGGTCCATTTCTTCCACTACATCAGGAGGTAGTTCTTCTAAATCTTGTTGGCAGATATTTGCTGACGTTAGAGAGCTTCCCATATATGCTTGGAAACTGGAACTAAAAGCTGCAAAAGCTGCTTTTTGTTCTTCAGAGTCCAATATCACAGTAATTGGTTCTGACGGATTGGTTGAATGTGAAGACTTAGCTGTTGCTGCAGTTGTATCTTCACGATCAGCAGTTCTTCCTTTATTCTTTTGTTTCATATCTTGAGATGATTTCTTTGAGGGTTTAGAAGCATAAAAGCTAACTTCCTCCTCATCATCACTCCTAGCACAAGAGTTATCACTTTCATTATTTGAAATAAATGCACTTCCAACATTATTTGTTTCTTTGAAGTGATAGGGTGAGACATGAGTTCTCACACTCTTGTTTCTTGATTTTTCGTCCATTTCAAGAGCTTCCACTTTTGCAACTAGAGTATCTAGACCACTTGATTTCAGATCTATTGTGTTCTTGAACATGGACACAGTTTGCTTCCAACTTTCTGGCAAAGTGTGGAGCATTTTCTTGTTTAATTCCTCATTGGTATATTTCAATTCCAGAATGTTCATCTCAGTTACCAACTGCATGAATCTATGAAGTTGTTGAGGAATTGACTCACCCTCAATATGATGAATGTTTCATATTACGACCTGAGGGTGTCTCTCCTTATGCTTTTTATCTTATCACTCCCTTCGCAGAGAGTGTGGAGTATCTTCCATAAGGAGTGTGCTGTTTTGTAGTTCTCACACCTGATCAATATCTCTTCAGGTAAAGCCATAATAAGCAAACTATATGCTTTGATATCAACTTTAACCTTTTTGACATCATCAGGTGATAGATCTTTGGTACTGATTGGTTGATTTTTGTCGTTATAATCCGGCCCAAGTGTGGGTGGAATATAAGGACCTTCAGTGATGGATACCCATAAGTCAGAATCAGTATAGTTTACATGATTTCTAAACTTAATTTTCCATGACTTGAAGTCTGCTTTTGTTTCCAACTTTGGTGGTTGGTAAGATGATCCACTGAAGTTGCTCATGATGTTAGTTGATAAGAAAGATTAACAAGGTCTGCTATTCAATTGATTTGAATATAGATACCAGTTAATCAAAATCTATGAAATTAAGAACTGACAAATTAAAATCAATTAAATACAACTGACACTGATAGATCAATCGATCTAGATCAATGAGCACTTCGCTCTGATACCACCTGTGAATCCTAGGATCGCGAACAATAATTATCAATGTCGGTCGATTGACAAGTCAACGTTTGCGGAATCAACGTGGATTTGGTTTAATTGTTTTGCAATAACTTTAAATATCAATAAATGTTCAAGAACACATGTAGCAAAACACAATTAATGATTAATGTGTATTTCATTAGAACATGTTAATGATTACAAGTATAATGAATGATATCAAAGTGTGTTATGATGTGACGGCTACTAGGATTTGATTGAGAGACTTTGAAGTGATGGTTATAATTCTGATGTTGTTGTCACTCAATCAATCGTCTAAAACAACCCTACTTGAATCGAAACATAGGATCCATATATATAGACAATGATGTTTCTGTTATAGGAAACACCGTATCTCTTGGGATTTGATTTGTGTCAGTTAAGGAATCATCAGATTTCTTGGGATTCGCATAACTGTCTTGTTGACTTGTTGACTTGTAACACTTGCATTATACAAGTGTTTGGACTCTGTAGGAATAGTGTCTTCCATAGGAGTTTGTTCTTCCGCATAAGTCTTGTTATTCCGAAGCAATCTTGTTCTTCCGAAGCAATCTTGTTCTTCACTTCTAGTTGTTCATCCGCAGAGGATCTTCGGATGAATAGTTACTTGTAAGAAGTATATCTACGGAAGAACAAAATGTTCATCCGTAGATGTTTCTTACACTTGGTCAATTTCATAAGTTGACCGAGTATAATGTTTGTACCTGCAACCATACATAAATCAACACACACAAAAATGGGTTAACCTATATATTTATGCATACACAATAATGAATTACAAACATTCATTACAGATATTAATTCTAGTACTAAGCCTATACATGATGAACTAGATCTACTGAAACTAGACCTAACAAGAGTGTGTGGAAGTAAGTTGGTGTCAGTGTTTTACTAGGAGATGCTCTTCAACTGCCACTCCGATGATTGAAACCAAAGTTCGATTACGTGAAAACTTTGATTTTAAAATTAGGTTTGATATTCATATTCAATAGCCTGGTTGAACCGTGCAAAAATTAGTTTGGTTTCCAACTACTATGACAAAGGAACGAACAAAATTCTGGCATATGCAATTTCATTCATTCACCTTTCCGGAAACCTATTCAAAATCCAATCCTCAATGAAATGAAACAATAGTGATTTAAAACCGAAGAATAATCACATGTACTAGTATCAAGTTATGTAACTTGTGTAATTTTATTCAAGTTAATTATAAAAATAGAATTTCAACAGAAAAACATAACACCTGTTAGTTAAAATAACACAATCTATGTAAAAACTTAAAAAGATAATGGGTATTTACATTATTTCTCTTACTAAAATCATTAATTACATATTTCCACAATACAAAAAATAAGTACATATTTCACATTTTGAAAACATATTTATCCACTAAATTAGAAATAACTTATTGAATGACTTTTTTGCTTTAAAGAGACTTTTGCATATTTTTATTTTCAAGATCATCAATTACATATTTCTTTAATTTCGAGTCTTCTATATAATAAGAAGCAACAAATTACATCTAAATGTCAAAAAGTTTACAACTAAATTTTAAGACAACAATCACCGATGATAAAAGTTTCATATCAAAAAACAAAAATACATTCGTCAAAGTCTCAAAAAATTACAATTATACAAAAACATATGTGAAAATCACATAGTGAAATTAGGGTAAAATGATCGCGTCTCACGATAAAATAACATTTTTCAAAGTTTCAAACAACTACAATCGATATGTAAAAATCTCAAGTAAAAAATTAGGAAACATTAATTATTACAACTACAGTCTATATGTAAAAATCTTACAGAAAATATTAGAAAAAATAATTATTAACATGTCAATATAAATAAAATCGATAAACATGTAATACATATGTTTAAAAAAACATGTAATTGATTTTTGGTTAAAAAAACTAACAATTAATAGTGTTTAGAATATGGATTAAGAAAAGGAAGAGCGTGTGGAAGTAAGTTGGAGTCGGTGCTTTACTAGGTGATGCTCTTCAACTGCCATTCCGATGATTGAAACAAAAGTTTGATGACGTGCAAGCCCTGATTTCAAAACCAGATTTGATGTTTATATTCAATAGTCTTGTTAAACTGTGCAAAATTAGTTTGGTTTCCCACTGTTATGAGAAAGGAATGAACAAAATCCTGGCATATGCAATTTCATTCCTTCACCTTGTCGGAAACCTATTGAAAATCCAATCTTCGGTGAAATGGGACAATAGCGATTTAAAACCGAATAATTATTACATGAACAAATGTCGAGTTTTGTAACTTTTGTAATTTTGTCCAAGTTAATTATAAAGATAGAATTTTAATAGAAAATCATAACATATGTTAGTTAAAATAACACAATATATGAAAAAACTTAAAAAGATAATGGATATTTACATATTTTCTCTTACTAAAATCACTAATTACATATTTATGCAATACAAAAAAATTCATTGCATAGTCAACATTTCTAAAACATATTTATTCATTAAATTAAAAGATAATTATTGAAAGACTATTTTACTTTTAAGAGAATTTTATATATATTTATTTCTAAGATCATCAATTACATATTATTTTAATTTCAAGTCTTTCATATAATAAGAAGCAAAAAATTAGATCTAAATGTTCAAAATTTTACAACTAAATTTCAAGACAACAATCACTCTGATGATAAAAGTTGCTTATCAAAACCAAAAAAAACATTCATCAATGTCTCAAAAAATTACAATTCTACAAATCAATATGTGAAAATCACTTGGTGAAATTAGGGTAAAATGGTTGCATCTCACAATAAAAAAATGTTTTTCAAAACAACTACAATCTATATCCTTTGGGCTCACCTTGGGTTTGGGCCTTGCACCCAAAAAGCCCAACCAGTAGCCTTCATCTTAGAAAACATACAAAAGTCTCCGTACACTCTTCATCAAATCATCAGTTCATCACACATTTGCAGATCAATCGACATACAGAAAGAGAAAACAGAATCACAGAGAAAGATGGTGGAAGAAGCAGTGAAAGCCGATGAATCAAAGGTAACCGATGACACCAAAATCACTAATGTTCGATCTGAAGAAGAAGACGACGATCAGCCGGAAGAGGGGGAGATCGTCGGCGGCGACGGCGACGGCGATACTCTGTCGTCTTCTTCTTCAAGACCTGGTACGGCCGTGGTTCAGCATCCGCTCGAGCACTCGTGGACGTTCTGGTTCGATAATCCCAGTGCTAAGGCGAAACAAACCGCTTGGGGAAGCTCCATGCGCCCCATCTACACTTTCTCTACAGTTGAAGAGTTCTGGAGGTAATTGGTTACGTTTATGTCGTTGATGTTATGTTTGATTTGTTATACTCCGGAGGTAGTTTGAAAATTGAGGCGGGATCGGTGTTTTTGGGAGGTTTTGAATTAGGGTTTTGATTTGATCTATTTGGGTGTTTGATTTTGTTGGAGTTTGAATTGATTCTTTAGGTTGTATATTTGTATGGAATTATCAATCTCTGTTGTATATTGTCAAGAAAGAGTGAAGTGGGATTTAAGAAATAAGAACCATTACAGTTTCTGAATTAGGGTTTCATGAGATTGGTTCATGTTTGCTACATGCCTTGGTTTTCTGAATGATGTTTGTATGAATTCTAAGGATAGAAGTATTTGTATATGACCGAAATGGGGAATTAAGAGCCATGTTATCATATATTTTCAATCAGTGGGAGAATTCTTGAAGATATGTCTATTATGGCAGTTAGAGAGTCTGATTGTCTTAACTAGATACGAATGTCTGAACCAAATCCTGCATTCGGTGGTTAAAAAAAGCATAACGAACCATCAGGTTTCAATTGGTTTCCGTTGTTCAGTTATGCATAGTTGAATATGAAAATTCAGCTGCATGGTTTTTGTGAACATTCACATTTAGATGTGTAAGAATTATAACTGTATAATTGTTTTATGTGTTGCATATGTATTTAATGAATCTGAATAAAAGAACCCTTAAAAATCTGATTATTCATTACATAGTATACAAAGGCTCAAGGATCAGAGAGTGAGCCAAGTTGCTTAAAAACGAGCGTTTTTCAAGCAAGATGCACAGTATAAACAGACCATTTTGAGGGGTTTTAGGTTGATTTTAGGCTATTTTTGGATGTTTCAGACCAATTTTTAGTTGTTTCAAACCTGTTCAGACCAGTTTTTGGTAGGAATATGCACCTGTGCGCCTTGATGGATGCAAGGCGGTATGGCTGCATTGCCGCCTAGGCAATCGCCTTGTGTTTTTTTGGACAACTACGAGAAGCTATACTATATATATGAGTAATTTCACAAGTCATGTAAATAGAGTTTATGTATCTGTGTTCTAAACTAGTTTAGTATGATATTCTTTTCGTGTAATAATATGGTCTTCATTTTTTCTAAAGGATTAGGATAATCGGTGAGGTTCAAGTAATTTTAGTAATCTCCATGTTGTGATAAGAAAACGCTGCTGCATACCTGTGTATTCTTGCAGGTTCCTGCGAGCATGAAGCTTGATGGCTATTGGATAATTGGATGCTCTCTTATTTATATATTTAAGCTGACATTTGATATGATGTACTTATTATACTACAACAATATATTATGTTTGATCCTACTAGTCTATGCTATCTTTTAATGCAGCGTTTACAACAATGTACACCGACCAAGCAAGTTGGCCACTGGAGCTGACTTCTATTGCTTCAAAAATAAAATTGAGCCTAAGTGGGAGGACCCTGTGTGTGCTAATGGTGGAAAGTGGACCATGACCTTTACGAAGTCCAAGTCTGATACCTGTTGGCTGTATACGGTACCTCTCTAATGTTTTTTTCTTTCTATATTAAGGTCTTGCTACTTCATACTCTTTGTAACTTTTTTCCGTATGTTAATACGATAGTTGCTAGCAATGATTGGGGAGCAGTTTGATCATGGTGATGATATATGTGGAGCAGTTGTAAATGTCAGAGGAAGGCAGAAAAAATATCTTTGTGGACCAAGAACGCTGCTAATGAGAGTGCTCAGGTACTGTATTATAAAAAGTCAATTGAACTTGGACTGCTAAGTCAACTAAAGTTTCAACAGTTATGCTTTATAGTTGACTGTAATATGTATATATACGTGTGCTTTTAAATAGTTTTGAAAATATGTTAATATTTGTCATTTTGTCATATAGTTAGTTACCTTTAGGGGTGTTCTTTAACCGGATTGCGCACCCCAAATTACTTTGTACGGTCTGTCTGTATTGTCATTTCCAAAAACCATGGTTTGTGGCTGACTTAGAATTTTCATCCAAACCTGCCCAAACGAGGACTGTGCACCTTTAATTATCTTGTACTGTTCCTTTTATGAATTCTCGTAGCTCATATCAAAATATGTTGTATTTCATCTTGTGTGTTTGAATTGATGCATGAAATGCGTTTTGGAAGTGATTATGTGATATGAAATAAGTAATGATAATTTCTGATTATTTGAGAATTAGATGTAAAACTACCAGAAATAATCATAATCAGCTTTGTTGCTGCCACTCCCGAACTGATTATCAAAAAGTGATTGTTTGACTCCAGAATAATCAGATACTTAGAATTGGTTTACTATACACAAACACTAAAAACTCATTATATATAACTTGAAAAGTGAAACACAATTATTTTCTAATCACTTTCAAAACTCAATGCCAAACACCCACTAAATAAAACAAGTTTTTATATATTATCGCTTTCATATAAAGATACATTGACATTGTTGCAGGTAAGCATTGGGAAACAGTGGAAGGAGCTTCTTGATCACAACGAAACGATAGGCTTCATATTTCATGTAAATCCCTCAATTTCTCGTGGTATCTGGTTTTGTTTTTCCTTTCGACTTACATTTGCATTATGTTGCAGGAAGATGCGAAGAAACTCGACAGAGCTGCTAAAAACAAATACACAGTATGAGGTGCGTGCCTGTGTTTTTGTAGTAAAGTTTAGGTTGTTGGTAACTTGGACTGCAAGTAACCCTTGTTTCTACCATGGGGAATCTATTTTCTATGCTGATGAATGTACTTGCCTGACAATATGTTTTACTTTCTTAAAATGTTACTGTTATGATAGTATGAAGGTTTGTCATCATTTTCTTTGATGGTGCTATAATTGACGACGGCATCAAATCCCCCTTACATCAATATGCTTTGTTCTCTAATGAAACATAGAATTCTTAGCGAGATGAATGACAGTCTCATTATTGGTAAGAACATGCAGCGTTGTTGCTAGAAGCAATGCTCTAACCGAAACCTTTTAAACAGTAATCGGTCTATGTGTCGCTGCCATGGTGACTGCCATACCACCACAAACTAAACATGATTAATTCATTAACTAAAAACATCAGTGATATTGATTTCAATATCATAAGATTGTAGTTCTTGCATCAAACATCACAAGTGCTAAGGATTTACTTTGAAGTTTTACAATCAATACAATTTAATCATACACGACAATCGTCACTAAAATTATATAATCACAAAAATAGATAAATAAAAAGAAAAATAATTTAAGAATAGCATATGCTTTATTCATCCGTAAAGGACAATGATAAAAAAGAACTGAGTAACTGAAAGGATAATCGAAAATGCTTCCAGTGTTTTCTGCAAGTTTGCATATAAAGCATGAAAATATTAGAACATCACCTAATTAGTGCATATTTAACCTACACTAATTACGATTATGATACGTGACAAGATGATAAAATATATACGTTATAATGTGTAATGTTACATTTGGTTTAACATATTTTGAGGAACGGCCGTTTAGTCGGATGACTATTTTGGTTAAATCTACATTCAAGACGTTTCGTTTGTGTGATTTTTCCAAAGTAAATCATTATAACGACTTTTTTTGCTACTTTGTAACAAAATTGCGGTCGTAAATAGTCAGTTTTGTAGTAGTGTTATTGGTTCAGATGTGTTATTTATATTAACCCTTCAAAACTTACCAATGCATCATTTCTGCCTTCAAGCTCGATTTCCTTCCATGCAAACCTGCAAATGCATTTACAACCTTCTCAGTATATAAGATTCTAGGGGTTAGCATGGATCGCTTCAGTTGTAGGCTAAAACCGAGCCTATAATAAAGGTTTCGGTTTTTAACTTTTCATGACCGATCAACTTGGCTACATATATATGAACGGTTTGTTAATTGGGTTATTGTAAAAGATTGTTGAGTTAAGTCGGTTTGGTTAATCGGTAAGAAATTTGCAAATGTTTATGATACCACTGGAATCATATCAATTCTTGAAAAAAAGATCATTCGAGTGAAGATATAACTACCCCATGGCAAGCACAGTTAGTCCCCATGCAATGGTAGCAGCAGAAGTAGCCCCGGGCCGGTTATCAGAATTCCAAGAACGTACATAATCAAAACCAGCAATAGTCGACGCGACCCCAACAACACCCGCGATCAAAGCAAATATCACAAAGAACCCCGTAGCTGCGTTTCCCATCGGGAAGTATACTGGTGAGAAATGAGCCGGTAACTCTAGCCCTGGACCTGTTTACAACACATAAACAAACCCTATAACGTTAAAGAAAAACAAACTGTTAAAAATCTTTTCATAACTACAAGAACCCGTTACTAGTATATTCATAGTCTCCACCCCACCAATACCTTGTTAACCAACTAGATCACATAAAACGATAAATCTTATTTTTCCTTCAAAGGGAATTTAGGATCTAAAGAGACATGTACCAATGATGAAACCATGATCAATGGCTCGGTTCATAGCCCAACCACTGAGGCCTAGAAGCGTGACATACATGGCGAAATTAAGGATAATAAGGAGCATTGCAGTCGATCTCATGTCGTTACCAGCCATTTTCGTTGGCTGCAAGGATGTAAATCTTTGTATGTTTGTTGTTTGTTAAGATAGAGGTGTGATGTTTGGTTTTTAGGATGTATATATAACTATATAAACATGTTGTGTTGTGATTCTTTTCTTGTGAAATGTGGTCGCTTTGGGTGTAAAGGTGATAGTATTAGGGTTTCATCGAGTTCAAGGCAAGGTACTTGAAGATTCTTATCACTTTTGATATTCTTTGGTTAAGGCTTTTGCTCAACATCCTTTTTAACAACATTTTTACATATAAATCTTATCCGCTCATTAGTTGCTCTTAGATTAGCTTGCTAAAATATCGAACCTGAATTGAATTATTGAGTTGTTAGTTGTGTTAGAACTTAAATGAATTTAAGCCTAACGTAACTATAATTTACACCTAATATGCAAGTATACTATGATGAAATTCGTGAGAATGGTGTTAAGTCTCACGACAAAAAATCAACCGGTGTCGTTTTACATAAAAATGATGAAAATGGCTCTAACTATGAACTAATATGCTGAGTTTTGGAATTACAAACATATAAAAAAGCAAAATTCTAGAAATGGAAAAAAACAATTAAATAAAGGGTAAATTAAGAAAATTAACATTTTGACTAAATTTTAGTCCTTGTGGTTTGATGATTATAACGTTTTTCATCCAATAGTTTAAAAACGTTCGATCTAACCACTGTGGTTTAAATTTTATTACAATCAACTACGCTCCACTAACGGCGTCTAACTTTTCTGTTAATTTTTTTGTGAAAAGACCAAATTGCCCCTATTTATATATAAATAAATAAAATATTAAATTAAGTAATAAAAAATAACCCCCAAAACCCCAATTCTCCAAACAACCCCCAACATCTCTTCTTCCTCTCACACACAAACACAATCTTCATCTGCCCATTTTTTGAGCTCCAAGCTTTCATTAATGCAGATGTCATTCAACTAAAACATGCTCTCACTTCAACCATGGCTTCTTCTCCACACATCGCACCACAAATCTTTCACAAGTTCATCATTTGCTTCTGATTTTGACAATATTACAGTTGTCGACCTCATTCCAATTGAAATCATGCTCAAACCCTAGCAATTCCATATTCATAATCTCCGATAACTCCACTATCGTTAGCGAAAACAGAACATTCATGTTGGGATTCTTCAACACAAATGACGAATTGAAATAATATTTTGGGTTCACTGAAACAATGGCGCAACAGAGGCTACTCACACTGGTGGGGTTTAGGTTTGGTTTAGATCTAAGCGAGTGCCGATGGTGGTTGCTAGCGAGTGTTGGGTGGTGGCGGTGTGGTTGCCGGAGAGTGGTGGGTGATTGTGGTATGGTTGCTGACAAGTGATGGAGGTAGTTCAGATGAGTTCAAACAAAAAAAACAACGTTTTAGGTTTATTTGTAATATAATAACATTTTTAGTCCAAGAGTATTTCTGTCTATTTATAAAAAACTAACAAAGAAATTGGATGGAGTTAAACTACTAAACCACTGGAACTAAAAGCGTAATTACTCTTAAATAACAGTCAATCCTATCGCTCCAAGTGTCCATATCTCGCTGACGTGGCGAGGGTTTATGGGAATCCCTCGTCGAGAAAAGCGTGCAAGCAAGGATCAGGCATGATCCCTCGCCCACGTGTACATCCCTCGCTGACATGGTTTTATCTCTTGCTCACTCAGTAAGGGATTATAAGGGATTATGGGAATCTCTCGCTTAAAATTACGAATTTGCCCTCCTCGCCCATAATTAATATATATATATATGTATGTGTATATATATATATATATATATATATATATATATATATATGTATGTATATTAACAAAAAAATGCGTATTTTTTATTATTTATTGTTCTTAAATACATAAAGATTTTATTTTGTTTTGTTTTCACCTATATAATACAATGATTACCTTTAATAAAGTTATCAAATTTTACATTCTTTTCAACCTTCTTATTAATTTCTTCTAAAAATTATCTTAAATTAGAAAATGTTAGTTAATTTCATACTAGAAAGTGATGGTAAATATCATTTTATAAATGGTATTAAAAAGTATCTACCATTAAAAAGTAAATGTACAGTAAATAACATTGGTAGTTACTTTTCAACACCATTTACAATTTGTCATTTACCACCACTGTGTAGTATGACATTAACTGACATTTCTTGATTTTAGAGAAATTTGAGAAAAAGTAACAAGGTTGAGAAATATGTAAGATTTGATAACTTTGTTAAGGGTAAACATTGTATTATATAAGTAAAAGTTAAATTTTTAAGTATTTAAAAAACAATAAATAATTAAAAAAAATTGGTTAAAAACATATATATATATATATATATATATATATTAACTATGGGCGAGGGGATATTTTCGTAAATTTAAGCGAGGGATTCCTATAAAATATCATTGAGATAGCGAAGGATGTATACGTGGGCGAGGAATTATGCTTAATCATCGCTGGCACGTTTTCCTAGGCGAGGGATTCCTATAATCTCCCGTCACGTCAACGAATGATGGACATGTAGAACGATATGATTGGTTGTTTTATTTAATAAATTTTAATTTTAATCGGGTATTTTAATAATTCAATTTGATCAAATGATATTTTTTGTAACTTTGCCTTAAATAAAACATATAGGATGAGAGCACAGGTTGCAGATAAGCCATGCAAGATCCGTGTCACATCATGTGATATGATTATCAAGGACATAACTTATAACGCAACAATTGGTTGTTTCCGAAATTAAACCATCTTGTTAGAAGAACAACACTCATTCCCGGAACATGTGACAATTCAAATTGATGTTTTTTTGAGTGTGCGGTATTAAACATCTATTAAATTTCAAGTGACTTAACGAATAAAAAAAGAATGAACATCGTAGTCGGGAAACACTACTAAAGCTTGATTATTCTTCTACAAAATATATCCTAAAAGTTAAAAAAAACATAATTTATATTAAAATTGAGAGAACAATAAGAAAAAAACTAATAGGACTCATATTTGAGGTTTGTGAAAGTTTTGAACACAAACTTTAAACTCAAAACCACCTAAAACTCTTACAATGAGTTTGGTCCATGACCACACTATTTGTTACTGTCATATAGACGTCATGGACCTTGCATTGTTTGATATTACTACTAGCATAAGCTTTCACACAAAGTCATGTCATCTCAACTACAAAACATTATAATGGTTGCTGTACATCAAAACACATGTCTTTGGTCATTATCTCGTACAAATATTTCAAAATAGAACATCCCATACTCTTTTTTGTTTTCCTTTGAACTTTAAAGGATACCATCGAACTTTTAATATAAGAATGACACATACACAATTTAACGAAACATCCATAACTATTCGAACAGTAAAAGATGCATTCTTTAGATTACACGTCACACAATGCAAATAGGGTAACTTTAATTTGTTCGACAAGAAAGAGCAAAAATTAACGTAATACAGTAAGATGTAACGTTAATCATCGCTATTTATCATTATTATTTATACTTGACTTCTCACTCCATTACGTTAAACATTTTCCAATTTAATTCACAATTATTATCATGAGCAAAATCAAGCGTGAATCAATTATGTATTATCTCTAGTCAATTAAGTGTTTAGATTATTAAATCAAATTTGTTTTAACCAAAACAATCCAACTAGAGAAAAAAAGGATGGTATAGCTGACTTTTAAACATTAATAGAAACTTTTAATTCCACTATATTCCCTAATTTATTTAACGAGAGAAATAAAAAAGAATCAAAAGAAAATAAAAAAATAATTGTATTCTCGAGTTTTTTTAATGAAAAAAAATTAAATAAAAGTAAGAAAGTTAAGTTTCTGAGTTTATTTGAAGGAAACAAAAAATAAAGAAAGTAAAAGGAAAATAAAGGTTCAAATAGTCATTCCAAATTGAAAGAAGATGAAGAAAAAAGAAATAAAAGAAAAAAAGAGGATAAAGAATAGAAATGAGAAAAAAGGAAAATATTTTTTTTCTTTTTCTTTCTCTCGTTAACACTGTGTTCCCGAGTTAAGAATAAAAAGAAAAGAACGAAAAGAAAATTAGCGCGGGAAAATAAATGAAGATAAAGAAAATTAAGGAGAGAAAATAAATAAAAAGAAAAAAATACATATTAAATTTTTGTGTTCTAGAATTTGAAGAAAATATAAACAATGTAAGAATTTTATGTGTTTTTTTTATTTTCATTTCTTTTCATTTTGAAAGGAAAGCTAAAAGAAAAAATCCTTTAAAATTGTATTTTTATTTATTTTCATTTATTATTTTAAAAACTCGAGAACAATTCTTTTATTTTTTTCTATTTCCCTTTTAAAAAACTCAATAACATAACTACTTCTATTTTTTCATTTATTTCTTTTCATTTATCTCATTAAACCGAGAGTCGGGAACATAATGTAAATAAACTTGAGAAGACAACTACTATTTTTCAAATAGCACGAACCGATCAAATTTTAAAGTCGAGCGCACCCGTAAAACCAACAACAATGTTGTAAACTCGATCATCATCATAATATACACCGATCATAAAAATATTATCCAAGCGTGCGATCCACGAACCTTCGATATTCTCTTTTCCCTCCGACCGCCCTCCCTTTCAAAAACCTCAAACCCCAAAAAGCCACACACACAAACACACACACAAACACACACACACACACTCATCTCATCATCATCATCATCAACAACAACTCATCGGTGTTCACTTTACACCCTACGATCCACCATTGGCCATGAGGTTCTTCGGCAAAGGCTCCTCCGACGACTCCTCCACTCACTCGCCGGCGACGGCGTCTCCGTCCACCGCCGTCGCCTCCGGTCCGGCGAGAGCCATCCGCCTCGTGTACTGTGATGAGAAGGGGAAGTTCCAGATGGATCCGGAGGCCGTTTCTGTTTTGCAGCTTGTTAAGGAGCCTGTCGGTATTGTGTCTGTTTGTGGTCGTGCTCGTCAGGGGAAGAGTTTTATTTTGAATCAGGTGGTTTTTTATGTTTAGGAAGGAATTAGGGTTTGTTAATTTCGTGTTTGACGCTTAATTTCTTTGTGGGTACTGGTAATTGTAACGCCAGGGTATAGGGTGGAATTGTTGCTTGTGAAATTGTTTAGTTTGAGTGAAATGCTGTGATTTGATCCAAATTCAGGTTGGTAGGGAAAATTCTTGAATTCTATCATGCAATTTTTAGTGGCCTTATGGACACTTGTTATTTAGAATTTAGGGTAGTTTAGGGTTTGAGGTAAAATTAGTACACAGGAATTATTGCTAGTTGTATAGGTTGGTAAGACTGCTTTCTGTAAGCAAACTGCAACGGTTATATATAGATTAGGTCATAAATCTGAATGTTTATGTTTGTATGTGTGTCAAATGTTAATCTTGCTATATAGGATCAGTTAAGAAAAGGTAGCATGTCAGATACTCGGATCACAAGTTATTGTGTAAAAGTTTTGAAGCCGTATTGAGTTCACTTGCATATGATTAGTTAGTGTGATCTTTAAAGTCTTAACTTTTTTTTTTGGTTTATCTTTTTTTGGTGGTTTGATGTAAAGGAAGTATTATATTAGTATGTGGCCTATGTAATGGAGTGATTAGAATCCAAGTGAACTCATGTCTTTCTGTTAATCACCTGTTTTAAAGTTTTTAAACTATTAACTCTTGTTGTGAGAATATACGGTGTGTGGTTTTAGTTGGTTACTGCTGAACAAGTGAATAGCAAGTCTAAGATTAACTTTGACAGTTAGATGATGCCGTAGAAGAAAAATTCACTAGAGGTCAAACGACTGCTATAGTTGCTCATATTTCTAACATTTGCATGCGACATGTGTAGCTACAACAAGCCATTTTGTGCAATGGTCTCAATGTTTCATTTTGTAGCCCAATTTTATAACTTTGCAAAACATTACTGAACTTGGTTCGATTATTTTGTTATTGGTGAAATAGGTGACTGATTGTCTTTGTTCTAATAGTCCGTTTTTTCTAAAATTTGGTGTAGCTTCTTGGAAGGAGCAGCGGGTTTCAGGTTGCATCAACTCATCGCCCTTGCACAAAAGGGCTTTGGCTTTGGAGTACTCCTATAAAGAGAACAGCTCTTGATGGAACTGAATACAACCTTTTACTGCTAGATACTGAAGGAATAGATGCTTATGATCAAACGGTTTGGTTTACTTCTTTTAATATTTAGCTTATTTTTTTAGTTTAAGTATATCAAATCCAATTTTTTTTGCTTGATCTATCTTGTAATACTTTCTTTAATTTTTAACAGGGAACCTACAGCACACAAATCTTTTCTCTAGCTGTCCTCTTATCAAGCATGTTCATATACAACCAGGTTGATACTTTATTCATGGTTTTTACTTTTCTTTAGATCATTTTTAATGTTTTGTATATATTTTTTGTAAAGATGGGAGGTATTGATGAGGCTGCACTTGATCGCCTCTCTCTTGTTACTGAAATGACTAAGCATATTCGTGTAAGAGCCTCTGGTGGAAAGACTACAGCTTCTGAACTTGGCCAGTTCTCCCCAATCTTTGTCTGGCTTTTAAGGGTAAATGATAAGTTCATATGATGTTATTTTATACCAGTCTATTTACTCACAAACATATCACTGCTTGCAGGACTTTTACTTGGATTTGGCTGAGGACAATAGAAAAATAACTCCTCGTGACTACCTAGAGCTTGCATTGAGGCCTGTGACTGGTGGTGTTAGAGATGTTGCTGCCAAGAACGAGGTTACTTATTAAACCCATAATTTGTCTCCATTTCTTTTTCATAGATAACATATTATTATTTAGGAACATAACATTACACCTCTATGGCCTTTCCTCTATGCTATTACTAATACGTATCATGTAGAACACATACACAAATGTATATATGGTGTATTATGCTCACAGTTGAGAAGATGTAAAGTGGTCTTAGTGCTTATTTTTTACATGTTTTACAGTATTTTTTACCATTAAATTTAATAATTTCTAGATTCGAGAATCAATCCGAGCTCTTTTCCCAGATAGAGATTGCTTCACTCTTGTTAGACCTTTGAACAACGAAAATGATCTCCAGCGACTTGATCAAATTCCGGTCTGTGACACAATTTATATATTTTAATATTTTAGTTCTGCAAAGTTGGCTTTTTTGCTTTGGCCAAGGCATTCACATTTTATTTTTGTTTGCCGTATATAGCTGGACAATATGAGGCCAGAGTTTAAAGCAGGACTTGATGCCTTAACAAGGTTTGTTTTTGAAAGGACCAGGCCCAAACAAGTTGGGTCTGCAGTTATGACTGGACCCATTTTTGCCCGTATCACTCAGTCCTTTCTAGATGCTCTTAATAATGGTGCAGTGCCTACTATAACCTCCTCATGGCAGGTTAGCTTTATTCTGTTTTATTTTTTTCCTTATCAATGGGATGGGGGCCTCAGTTATCGTTGTTTACAGAGTGTTGAAGAAGCAGAGTGTGAAAGGGCATATGATTCGGCTAGTGAGCTCTATGTTTCCATCTTTGACCGTACAGTACCCCCTGAAGAAGTATGATTCATCTTCATTTTATTCTTCTTTTATGAAAATATATCTCAATAGACAAATATTTAGACAGTTCAATCTTCGAATTATCATAGGCTGCTATGAGAGAAGCACATGAAGAAGCTGTTCAAAAGGCAGTGGCCGCTTTTAATTCCATTGCAGTGGGAGCTGGTTCTGCTAGACAAAAATATGAAAAGCGTTTACATGCATTTTTGAGAAAGGCATTTGAGGTAATTTTTTTGTGTTGCTTTCTTAAGATTGTTAAATTTCAGTGTTTGGTCTTCTGTTCAGTCATTAATTCTTGATTCGACTGGCTGTTAATTTATTGCAGGATTATAAAAGGAATGCCTTTAGGGAGGCTTACTTGCAATGTTCAAATGCCATACAGAGCATGGAAAAGGAACTAAGAAAAGCTTGCCAGTCTCCTTCCACAAACTTAGATGATGTTTTGAAGGTATTATCATGCAACTGTAAAACTAACCTTTTTTAATTAGTTCTTTGAATAGACGGGTGAGAGAACAAATATTTAATAATTACTGGGATGTGTATGAATAATTATGTAGGTTCTCGATCAGCTTCTATCAAAGTATGAAGCAACCTCACACGGTCCAGAAAAGTGGCAGAAATTAACTGCATTCTTACGCCAAAGGTTTGTATTCTACATTTAGTAATTCTACTTCTGCTAGCTGTTCTTCAGATTCTAACATTGTTTTAAAATTTTCAAGCTTGGAAGGTCCAGTTCTTGATCTTGTCAAGAAACAAATAGATCATATCGTGTCAGAAAAAAGTTCCCTCCAACTAAAATGCCGATCAATCGAAGATAAAATGGAGTTGCTTAGCAAGCAATTAGAAGCCAGTGAGAAATACAAATCTGATTACTTAAAACGCTACGAAGATGCAATCAATGATAAGAACAAACTCTCACAAGATTACATGAGCCGTATTACAAATCTTCAGAAAAACTCAAGCTCATTAGATGAACGATGCTCCAGTTTATCAAAAACATTAGAAACCACTAAACACGAATCCTTGGAATGGAAAAGAAAATATGAAGTTTGTTTATCTAAACAAAAGGCTATAGAAGAACAGGCTGGGTCTGAAGTAGCCAATTTAAAGGCCCGAAGCATGGCTGCTGAGGCTCGGTTGGCTGCTGCACGCGAACAAACCATGTCTGCTCAAGAAGAGGCTGATGAGTGGAAACGAAAATATGATGTTGCTGTTAGAGAAGCAAAAACTGCACTTGAGAAAGCTGCTGCTGTTCAAGACCGGTCAAACAAACAAACACAACAACGTGAAGATGTTCTTAGAGCTGAATTTGCTGGGACATTGGCTGATAAGGTTAAAAATCTCTCATGAACTTGTGTTTTATATAGAGGTGGAAAGGTGCGGGTCATATGGTTTTGTAACAGGTTAAAATGGCTGATGGAAACAAGTTGGGTTGGATTGACCTGCAAACACTTTTTTGATTGGGTGAATTGGCCCCATGTAGTTTATTTTATATAACCATTAAAGCTTGATTAAATTTCTCTACAACTGAATTTACAGGAAGCTGAACTGAAAGATAGGGCATTGAAGCTTGAACAGGCTGAGCAGAGTGTAACTACTTTGAGTTTGCAACTGAAGGTGAGATCCTTTGTTCTCTGTGACCCAAATCAAATTATATTTTTTATATTTTCCCTTAAAATTTTATGTGATATATATGTTCAATTTGTTTTTCTACAGACTGCCGAGTCAAAGATAAAGAACTACAGTTCAGATATATCTTCATTGAAAAGTCAAATCAAGGAGCTTGGGGAAAGGTTAGAAAATGCAATTGCAAAAGCTCAATCTTATGAAAGAGAAGCAAAGATTCTAGAGCAAGAAAAAGTTCATTTAGAGCAGAAATATAAATCTGAGTTTGAACGGTTTGAAGAAGTCCAAGAAAGATGTAGAAATGCTGAAAAGGAAACTAAAAGAGCAATAGAGTTAGCAGATACTGCGCGGGCAGAAGCGGTCACTGCCCAAAAAGAGAAAAGTGAGATCCAACGGTTAGCAGGTGAACGTCTGACCGAGATCGCTCGGGCAGAGAGACGTATCGAAAACCTAGAAAGACAAACAAAAGACCTGGCTGATGAACTGGAAACATTCCGAACAGCTGAAATGGAAGCTGTAGCTAAAGTGAAAATGCTGGAAGCAAGAGTTGGTGAAAGAGAGAAAGAGATTGAGAATTTACTAAAGTCAAACAATGAGCAACGTGCTAGTACTGTACAAGTCCTTGAAACACTTCTGGAAACTGAACGGGCAGCTCGGGCAGAAGCTAACAACCGGGCAGAAGCACTTTCTCTTCAGCTTCAATCTACTCAAGGGAAACTCGACTCACTCCAACAGCAAATGACAGCAGTTCGCCTTAATGAATCTGCATTAGATAACAAACTTAAAACCGCTTCACATGGGAAACGGGTCAGGGTTGAAGATACATTTGGTACAGATTCTGTTCAAGAAATGGATATTGATGATAGAGGAAGAAGGTCAAACAAAAGGACCAGGAGTACGACCAGTCCTTTAAAGCTTGTCCCCAACGAGGACAGCACACTTAAAGGCGATGAAGAAAACAACACAAAAGTCAGCACGGAAGATCATACAAAATTTACAATTCTGAAACTTAAACAAGAGCTCACAAAACATAACTTTGGTGCCGAGCTGCTTCAGTTAAAGAATCCAAACAAGAAAGAACTCGTTGCTCTTTATGAAAAGTGTGTTCTTCAGAAACCATGAATCGGCAAGTAAGTTCCTCGACTATAAGGTATAGTTATGTCATGTGTGTAGAGAACGTAGGTGATAGGTTGAGTCGTCGTTAGCGTGATATTTGTATCATGTCGTTTTGCTGATATGATGCAGTGGTTTAAACTAAATTTGGTGTAAATGACAGACAAGGATACTTGTTTTTTGTGTGGTATTCTGGTGAATGTTTGGTTTGTTGGTTTCGGTTTTCTAAGGATTAAGGAGTGATGTTAAATTGTTAATTTTATTTGTCTTTAAGTATTGTTCGAGTAGATGAAGGTTTTGATTTTAATAGAAAGACTAATTCACTCCTTTTGCTTCTTTTTATTTTCTTTTTGAAGACACTATATCTTTTTTCTGGTTCGAGCCGATTCGAACAGGTTGCGCACAACACTAGTCACACACTTAGAATTATATGAGCTAAATTCACATGTAAAAATTGTTACACTTGTGAATTTATATGATTTATTGTAGTAAATTATGAATTTACATATTAATTTACATGTGAATTTATATTATATATAGCTAGTGTATGATATATTTATATGGGATCATACATATATCAAGATCGTTATAGTACGTATTGATTTAAATTAGGGGCATAAATAAGCTGAGATGCTTACAAGCTCATTATATTGACAGATGTTGAAACAAGTTGAACTTAAACAAACTCAACTCATAAAACCTATGTAGTTAATGTATTGTTCATGAGTCTCGATTTAAGGCATGAATTATATAAGTTCATTTGTGATGGTGTAAGAAATAAGAATATTTTTCTATTAATTACACAATCACATGCCATGCTTGTTTTAAACTATGTTTGAGTTGGGTTATGAAAATCCTACACGTGAAAGATATTTATATATGATTTTGGACCCTTAAGTTAGTGCACAATTTAAAAAATGACATGAAAACTATACTTTATATAAACTTTTATCTGTAAAAGTTGCTCAAGTCAAACCAACTTCAATGGCCATTGAACATATTAAAACAATCTTGCCTTAATATATTCATATATGATTTTCTGATTTTTTTTAATCATAAAGACACCCCCTAAAACTTAAACACAACCACAAATGCTTAAAAGGACAATAGAACCATAGAGGCCTCATTGCAAGCAATTTCTTCAATCTTATCAAAATATCAAGGTTTGACGTCCTTGTATAGGTCTTGTCGTGTTCGTAAATCCTTTGAGATTCGATCTTGCACGAAGGAACAAACACGAAGCACACATGTGTGTCTAATTCTCGTCACGATTGGGGGTGTTGATTGTATAATTAACATGGTAATTATTTCAAAAGACTTAAGAGGCAGGTGACCAAGACAAAATAAACTCTATTTCTTAGAGGGAGAGACGGGGAAGGCATGATCGTGGAAGGAGGAAGGACGAGAGGAAGTGATGACTTTAGGGATGCATGTAGGACGATGGGGGTGAGGATGGGAAAATATACTATTAGAATTGGTAATGAGGAGGGTCGATAAATGAGATGACAACCTGTGTTGGAATGAATTTTGATGGGGACCATAGTTGGAAACAAAAAAAATACCGATTGAATTTAGACACAAAATTAATATAAAATGACATTCATAAGTTTAAGTTTAATCCAAACAAAACTTATGGTTTGGATCAAACCCTGATGATACATGTACCTTTAAATATGACATGTTTAGCACATTGAATATAGTATTAGAAAATTAATCCTTAAGTTGTTAATCCATAAAAGCAAATTTGGTTTTTTTGTCCTTTTAATTTAATAAACCAAACTAATAAGTCATATATCAAATGAGTTAAAGATGTATCTTTTGTTTTTGATCTGTTTATGATTATTTAATAAATACGTATTATGCCAATTATTCCCCAAAACATATATCAAGTTTCTCATTTAAGTTTACAAAAAAAGTTATTATCTAATAATCTATCAAACACAAAAGTCAATTATCCTATCACCTGGATTGGTGGTTCATTAATAAAAACCAGCAACTTTCTAAAAACCACCTAAAGAGTATACAGTTAAAAATTTACATGGTGTAAAATCTATAAAGAAAATGTTAAATTATTTTATTTAAAGAAAAAAAATAAAAATAATAAACTACTTGTCTTTATCCAACCACTTGCGGTTGTGCTGAACTTTGAGTCCACGTGTACAGAATCTAGTGGTAGAAAAAACTCAAAGAGAATTGTGATCTGAGCCGTTGGTTGAGTCAATCTTGATAGTCCACCATATCTATGATCACCTTGTCCAATCAGTCTTGAGCTGGACTTATGTTTATATATTACAAAACAACTCCCTCTGCTTAACTCAACCTTCAAAATAAGATCAAGTGTAACCATGTATGGTTAACTAATGGTATCATGAATCCAACTTTAAAACTATTAAGAATGTGTTCCAACTAATAATCCAACCACCGGTAATATAACAGAGTTAACTGCAATCTTTTTCTTAGTGAAATCGGTGTCGATATAAGAAGACTGATCTTAAGAATAATTAAATTTGTACTATTATTTAAATTGTAAGGGCGATGTCTAATATGATTTTTTTTACTTTTTATTTTACACTTTTCTTTTCTTGCTGAACATATATGTAACAAAATCTTAATCTAAATATTTTGTTGGCTCATTGGTAAAGACTTACTATATCCTACTAATTAATTGTGCCAAGTTTAACTTTCTATTCTTTCATGCTTCAGTGTTTTTTTGTTTGTTTTTTGAATTACTTTAATATTATATTATTTAATTTTATAAATTAGTGATGTAACATGTTGACATCGTTAAAACTGAGATCTATACCAACCGAAAAAAGCATTTATATTGTTATATGATAATTTTCTATATATCTTTTGAATTATGTAATACAATTCTTTTACGTACATCACCACGCTAACTTCCGCGTCACAATGCACGTAACAAAATTTACAAACTCTCCGTGTCGCGCACGTTTAATTTCTAGCTTACTAATATTTTGTAAATATCTTCACAATTTCATTGATGCAGAATAAAATGCACTAAATAATGCACTAGTTAAGCCACTGATAGACGTTTTATATTTTCATGTTTCCCCCAGATGACATATCAGTGCCACATTAAATTTTCTTGTTTTCTTTCATTTGTAGGATGTTATTCTAATTTTTTTCTAAAGCTGTAACAATGAGTGTGATGTGAAAATTTGTGGTGCACGAGAATTTTTGACAGGATTTTTTTTGGGAAGGGGAGTCGTATTCTTACCCGGCCCATGATTCCCCCCCCCCCCCCCGGCTCACAACACCGGGTGACCTTAAGAATATGAATTATTATATCAAACATTTTTATAAGAAACACCAATTCACATGTCTTAGAACTAAAACAATATAAATCTAAACCGCAAAATTTGAGAAGAAATCCATCAAAGTCAAAATCAACACTTCAAATGAGGGATAGGGATATTTAGGTTCATATTTACGAGTCATGTAACTTCAATCAGATTAAAAGTTACTTCTATTTTAAGTTGGTTTGTTTTCTAACCCTCATTTAGATGCCTCAAATACAAGTCTAAAAACTCTTAGAATAGGATCCATGCACATTTAGAAAAACGAAATTGTACACAATTGTCCTTTAAGTTGTTCTTGTAAATCCAAACATAGGGCATTACTATAAAATCTATAACCATACAAAACATAGGACATTACTATAATCATACAAAAGGACTACATATGACATTCTTGTAAACAAGTGGGGTTGAAGTGAAAATAAACCCCGCTTATATATACAATTGGGGAATGATATGTAGAAAGTGAGAATAAAAGCGTTCTAAACAGGGGTGAAGAGAGAGAGAAGACCTTCGTTTGATTTTAATCAGCAGGTAATTAAATAGCAATTTCACTATTGAAAATTGAAATTCATCACTTGTTTTATCTTAATTACTCAAATCAACTCGATCACTATCAGTCGATCACGAGGTAATTCCATGTTATGCATCTAAAATCAAGACTTTTGTTCAATTGTTCGTAATCATGTATGAATTTGAACTTCATTTTGATGATTCAGCTTGGAAACCCGTCTTTATTTGAATCTTGATTGAAGTTGTTCTGGGTTTTACTTGGTTTTGTTAAATTTGGTGTTTTGTGATGATTTATCTCTGGTTTATCGTCGTCTTCGTTTTGATTGGTTTTGTGTTTGTGGTGAATTATGTGGGTTGATTTCGATTTGGAGTTGTCTTTTGGTGAAATTGGGATCAGGGTATTTGAATTGGGATTGAATTGATGTAAATTAAAGGCGGGATCGTGGTTTTGAAGTATGAAACTACTACAAATATGCAGTTGATGTTGATATCTGTTGGTAGCTTTTACGCTTTATTTGTATCTGAGTATGTTAGATCTACATCTGGATACGTAGGCTTTTGTTCTTGATTCAATTTTCTCCCCTTTTTAGCTTGTTTCTTTGTGGGTTGAATTGATTGGGAGACTTTATACAATTTTAGTTTGACTTTATACAATTTTAGTTTGACTTTATACAAATTGGGATTGATTTTATGCAATGCGAGATTGATTTTATACAGTTTGAGATTGTTGATTGAAATAGATATGGTGTAAGTATATGAGTTTTTAGTTCAAGTCTTTTCTTTTGAACTGTTTATGTGTCTATCTGGTTATTTTGATGCTTAGTGAACATGTTTTTGTGTGAAATTGGTAATCTGCAGACTGTTGGATCGTTTTACATCTAAGGTAGATGCAAAGTATCACAGAAATTTGCTTCTGAAATCTTCACTCAGCTGGTTGTATCTACTCTCTGATGTTCTTGGGTGAAGACTGTGATAGACTAATAAATACAAATCAAATGCCATCCCTAAAGATGAAAACGAAGCCATCAGGAGACTTTCTTAGAGAAAGTAACGGTCTCCACGTCTGTCAAAAATCAAACAAGATATCCAAAAACTCTTTCTCTCACTTGAGAAACTATCAACAAGAACCAGAACTTGACACCCGTACTCCTAACAAGCAGGATGGTAATTACCAAATTATATTTACTTCAAGATTCTACAATTGATATAAATAAACAATATTTATGTTGATTTTCTTGTTTTGATCTCCTTTTATTGTCTATACAGATTCTTTTTGCAGTAAAGCAGAGGAAAAAACCGACTGTTGTGGGATGGAAGATGATGACAATATTCAAATTCAAACACATACATCATCCTCAAGCGATATTGATTGTAGGACGGTAAATATCCTGCTTGAAATGCTGTATTTGAAATAATATTCTTGTAACTCCATATTACTTATGATAGGGTTCTATTTGATTGCAGGATCATACGGCAAACTGTTCCTCAACCATAGAAACAATCTTTTCACCTATTTTGGATTCCATTGACAATGAAATTGAACCTAATATCTATAACTATGGAGGTAAACAATGGAGGGAAAATGATCTTCTCTTGTCATCATGTGAAGACAATCAACATTCTTATGTGTCAGATTTCTTCATTCCTGACATGATTGTTTCTAGCTCGTGTTTACTCGACTATAATTGTGACGAATCAAGCCGATTTTCTGGTGATGAATGTATACTACTTCCTTTTCTAGAAGATAACCTTGAAACAGAAAATCGTTATGCAGATGGTAGCATTTATCCTTCTGAAGATTCAAACATATATGTTGCGATCCATCAATTGAAGCCCTGCAGCCAGGATTCTGATGTTAATTCCAATCCAGATTGGGATCCATCAGAGTTTTTGGATCCACAGATGTTCTTCAGGAATCTACTAGATCTTTCAGAAGCGTCCACAAGTTCTTTTCCCTCCAAAACAAAATCTATAACCCTTGCACTTGATCTAGATGGTATGAAGTTATGAGATTCTTGTTTTTTATAGAGTTTTCTTAAACTTCTGAAAAAAAATGATTTTATTCACTAAAGTTGTTAAATTAATGTACAGAAACACTGGTTCATTCTTCATTGGAACACTGTGATGATGCAGACTTCACATTTTCAGTATTCTCTAATTTAAAGGACCATACGGTGTATGTGAAGCAGAGACCTTACCTAAGAACATTCTTGGAGAAAGTCTCGGAAATGTTTCATGTCGTCATATTCACCGCAAGTCAAAGCATTTACGCCAAGAAACTTCTGGATATACTCGACCCTGATGGAAAGTTCATCTCACGCCGAGCTTACAGAGATTCATGTATCTTCACAGATGGCAGTTACACCAAAGATTTAACTGTTTTAGGTGTTGATCTTGCCAAAATCGTCATCATCGACAACTCCCCACAGGTAGAATGCTGGTTTTATTAATATAACACATACAACTGTAAAAGCGCTTTCAGAGCTAAAGAGCCTCATATACTCATGGTGGTTGCAGGTTTCCGATTGCAAGTCAATAATGGAATTCCAATCAAGAGTTGGTTTGATGACCCATCAGACAGTGCACTAATTTCATTACTTCCGTTTCTGGAAACTCTAGCAGATGCTCAAGATGTTCGTCCAATCATTGCTAAGAGATTTGGTAACATGGAATAGATTAATTTTTCACTTACTTTTTTAATCTTTTAACATGATTATCTATAGAATAAAACATCTGGTTAGGTGTTCAGTATAATTTGTGGGTGATTGTAGTTGCAGAAAATTTGTACAGTTAATGGCAGCAAACTTCATTTGGTATTATGCTTCTTTGTTCTTACAAGTATGGCATCTTAACTTTATATTTATGTTAAAATCAAATCAAGATTATATTTTTGCTACTGCCCTTTATAAATTGTAACCTTTTTGCCTGTTAACACATGAATTGTTCAGAGAATTGCACAGATGGGATGGTTACTGCACTTTAGCCATGTCCCCGGTTTAAATCTAGCTTCCACCAGTTTCCAGCCTTTGAAGGTCATCTGTCCCGCTTAAGAGGCACTTTACCTATCTCACTAGTTAGCATGGTATTGTGGGGCCCGTGAGTTTTCTTTACGGGTTCTTTTTAAAAAATGGACCAACAGGACACTTCTAGGTATTTAAGGTAGAAAGGAACAGGATGAGAAGAGAATTCGGCACATTGGTGTCTTGTAAGAACTCAGAGGTACATTCAGTGGCTTTTGTGCTATACTGTTAGGTTCAAAATCTGGGGATAGAATAATAAAAACAGGTGCTTTTGGACATGTTGCTAAGACCATGCTGAGATGGTGGAATTAGATGGACTGAAAGTTTCAATCTTTATAATTTGAAATGCCTTGTGTGCAGGTAATTTGAAGATCTGTAATGGATCCATAAGCAGTTGCCATTTTCATAGGTATGATGGCTGGTTTTATTCATTTATATGATGAAACACACCGTGTTTTGGTGCTTCTAATCTTTATAAACTAAACTAACTTCTTATAGACTGGAATGAGCCGTGTGTGGCTCTTTAGTTCATACATCACGTCATAGAGAAACATGTGATGTTTTGTAACATATACACATACATATAGACATATAAACATATTTTTATCCAGGCTTTATGTAGTCTTAAATTACTGGCATTCAGTATTTGTTGATTGGTATTTTTGATTCATGTTTCAAATGGTAATGTGTTGATGCTCATGAGTTTAAGCCGCTTGTTCGCTTTGATGATGTGGAATTTTGTTTGTACAATGTCTTATGTGGCTACAAATACTGTTGTGGCATACTTATTTGTTGTTCAACTGAACATAGGACAGCTGTACCTTGATCAAGGAAATATGTTTCATGGAATCATGGTAAAAGGAAAGTCATGTTCATCCAAAATTTAGCTCCAAATGTTTATATCCGGTCTGTTTTGACCCATCATCCAACCAATCATGGAATGAGAATCTCAAAAGGATACAACATTGACCTTCCCAGGTATTTTTACCTGTCTAAACCCAACTCCTGTTTTTGACCGTCATCCAACCTGACAGTCGAATCAAAGCTCAAAATCATTACAGTGCAGCAATCAAATTAGTCCTAAAAAGGTGACTTGAGAAAGCAAGAAATTTGGTTAAAACATTATACCACATTATTGTCATATTTTAGTATCAAACACAAAGTTATCAAACCAGCTCCTTCAAGTCTCACTATACAGTTTCAAGATTCACCTCTTTTCTTTTGACACCTTTCAACACCAAACCAACCTTTCTTTTCTTCTCAAAATACACATAACCACCCACAGCTGGTTTTTAATTTGGTCTGGTTTTCTAATTCAACACATAACTTATGTACAACTGAAAGTCAACAACTTTAAGGCTCAAAAGACTTGACCCTTCGTGCTCATGCTTAACTTTAAGCATTATCTGGCAGGATAGCTGAGTATGGATGGACTTGTATGTTCAAGCTACTAGATAGAAGACGCTCCTGTAAGTTGTATATAATTAACACAAAACATTTAACTAAACTCAAGATTATGATCAGACTTTGAACTTGAGTCTTTGTTTGATTGATATTAATTTAAGTTCCTAAGATAATTTTATTGCATTATGTTCCTGTAAGTTGTATATATTTAACCCAAAAACATTAAACAAAACCTCAAGATTATGAGTAAATTGACTGACTTTGACTCAAGTCTTTGTTTAATTGACATTGACTTGGGTTCATAAGATAAGTTAATTGCACTGTTTTACCTGATCAACAGAATCCGAGCCATCAGATCGAAAAATAATGGGCTGGCATTGCTTATCTTCATACTTTAAACTGGAACCTTGAAAATGGGTTACATGTGCTGCCTTTACTTGGATTGTAAAATTTACTATTTTGCCAATTCGCACTCCAGTTAAATGTTTTTAAGTAAATTGCTCATCCTTCAGATTTGAGCAAGTTTTATTTTTCTTGTTTTACTTCATATGCATGTTATACTTCTATAATTGTTGTTATTTCAGTCAAAAAAATTAAGCTTTTTTTATACTCTTTCCATACCCAACCCTTGATCCAGACACTCCACCAGTCCACCCCATTAGGCATCCACAATCTGTCACCACAAAGTCACTGACAACCACCTGTCAAGGCCCTTAAAGCCATGGTCGCCCTTCAGCACCAGCACCATGTTAAGAAGACTCCAAAGAAACAGGTTGCAGCCATGCTGGAATGATTGGATGATGGGTGACCGCAAGGCGGTCATTGAAGCAGAATTTGTTCATTATATAGAAGAAATGTTTGAGTTCCTTCAGCAGTGGTTCATTTCAGTTAATTACAATTTCATTCACTGTCCAACCAAACATATTGAAGATTCCAATTCCAATATAATTTGAACGAATTTCATGAAATTAACGCCCTCTTAAATCATAAATCCATATCATATAATAAAGCTAAATGCGTTATTTCTGAGATCTATTCAGTTTCCTGATACATGTAATGTATGGGCACAACTCCACCCCCATGTAATAAATAATAATATGATTAATGTGAAAAAAATGACACTAAACCTCACCTCTATTTTCATAATAAACTCTAATCATGAAACAAGGTCATAATCAAGTAAATCTTCAATCTTTCACCCCCACCCCCCTCTTCAATCGATGGTCCACTAGATTGCATATTGGAAGTTAAAACAGAGCTCTTGTGTGCCCATATCCGTCACGATGTGATTTCTGCCATTTCCATGCAACCTGCAAACTCTTTTCTAGATCAGTAAACTGCGCTGACCAGTTGAGTTCCCGGAGTATTTTTGATGGGTCGCTGAACACCTCGGCATAGTCACCGGGCCTACGTGGCAAATACTCTACTTTAATCGGTTCCCCTGTCGCCTTCTTACAAGCTTCCACAAATTCTTTAACTGATCTACCTATCAAATCCAAAATAAAAATATAATTACCATATATATAAAAAATTTAAGTAAACAGGCTTAAGTATTACGTGCTGCTTCGAAGAAGTGTCAATTTTGAATCATTCACTTATAAATGGGTCAATTCAGTTATTTATAATTTAACAAGTCAAATTGTTACTTTGTTAATGAAATAATATAACTTTGGGATAATTTTATATAACCTCCTCATAGCTTGGTTTAACATCCTGTTTAACCAACAAAAAAGTTCATAGCATCATATACACCCATTTTTAAAACTTTTGACATTTAGTATGTGAGAGTTTGAAGTGCAAGAAGAAAAAAAGGGTATAATAGTCATATTATTAATTTTGTTTAACGAAATGGGTAATATATGAAATGCTGAGTAGTTTGATTGGGTGTATTTGATATTAGCCTTTTTTGTGGTTAAATAACTAAACATGTTATATACAAGTTTCCGTGGGTATGTATGAAATTACCCCTATAATTTTCTAAACATATTTGAAAAACTATTGAAAAATACTAAAGAAACTTCATGCCAACAAGATCTGTTACAGTTCAGAACCTACAAAACAATTACCAGTTTTGACCCAAACCCATCTTTATCTCTTACCCACCTGAACCAACCAAATGACATCTAGTATCAGATAAAGTTGTTACCTTTTCCTGTACCAACATTGTAAATTCCAACATGCCCAGGTTTTGCATGTTCAAGTGCTTTTACATGAGCATCAACCAAATCTGTAACATCAATATAGTCACGTATGCAAGTTCCATCTTGGGTTTTATAGTCTGTTCCTCGGACCTACATCACATTATCAACATCAGATTCTTCTTATTTAAATAATCAGAATAACATCTATTTTCAAGTGTAACTAACTATCAGAAAAAATATTACCTTGAGCCCGTTGGTAATCCCTCGGGCCGCATCAAAGCATGCACCTGATATTCTTCCATGTTCACGCAATTCTGGTCTTGGTGCTTCACCTAATCTTCCATCGGGGTCTGAGCCAATCACATTGAAGTATCTAGAGTTTATTAAAGAACAATTTAGACATCAGATGTATAACCAAACATACGTAAAAAAATTATGTGATGGTCCTGATGGATCGAACCTTAAAATCATGACCGCCATGTCTGAGTTCTTATGGAAATCCAGAATAATATCTTCTGACATCTTTTTGGCTTTTCCATAGGGATTAATTGGGTTCTATAATACACAACATTAAACCTTCGTAGTTAGCAAGATAACATAATATTATATGATTATACCTACAAAAGGTGAAATGACATATAAGCCCATGGTACCTGCGGCGTTTCTTCTGTAATCGGCATCTTCTCAGGCTCGCCATAAGTAGCACATGTGCTTGAATATATCAGAGTATTAACATTATGTGCCGCCATAGCCTCCAATACCACTAGGGTATTTGATGTAATATTGTGATAATACCTGCATATTCATTAAGAAAATTGGAAATTAGGCACATTTTTAAGATACGCTCAACAGAAGCTTAAGAAAACGATTATGTAAACAGCCTACTTACTTTAACGGATCAAGGGTACTCTCTCCAACATACGCAACTGCTGCAAAATGCATCACTGCATCAAATGCATTTTCAGAGAAGATTTTGTTTACCTAATATGTATTTTATCAAGGAAACAAACACATAATACATGCATGTGTTATTGTAACCCCTTGAAGGCTACCTATCCTAACAGGTTCTCAAGGTTACCATAAAATATATATATTCACAAATATTTATGTTTAGTAGGATACGGCTTTTGCCTCTCCCAAATCAGCATAAATGAATTGAAGTCTCCCAGGTTCTGGAAACAGGTTTTGAAGAACTTTAACTGCGCCTATGTTTCCACGAGAGAGATTATCCTGCAACACAAGTATACTTATTTACTTCAAACTATAGTTGAATATTAGTAAAAGATTATTGAATATATAGAGACATACCACTATAGTAACACGGTAAGAGTCTTTAAGAAGGCGTAGTGTAGCATGGGAACCAATATAGCCAGCACCTCCAGTTACTAAAACATGAGTAACCCCTGCTTCGGACCTAGAGAACTTCAAAGAGAAAACATATAAATATTTCAATTATGTATTAAAATATGTTTCAATCTTTATATATTACCATTGACTTTCTCAATTAATTATTCATATTTGACTTTTGATGATCAATCAACCTTTTTAACTTCACGATCAATTAAAAAAGATATAATTATTGAGAAAAGTGGAGAGGTATATGAAGTACAAAAAGTAATATGGATAGAAAAATAATTCAGCAGTCCTTCTAAACAATTAAACTCGATCAACACGTCTATATAATGGATTCAAATCTTTAAATTGTCAAAAGATTGAGAATAAAGAAATGAATTCAAAGCAAAGAAAGGGTTTTTTTACTTACTGGACTGGGACTCGTGAAAGTAGGGGATTGTTTGAGCATGAAAATGCATAATGCCGTAAGACCTAAAGCAAAAACAATCTTTCTTACAAAGCCTTTCTTCTTAGTTGGCTCTGTATGATCCACACCTATAAGCACACAAACCAAAAACAGCTTGAAAAAACAGCACAATTTTGATGCTGTATTGCTATAGAAACAGAACTCTTTAAACATCTGTAACCATCATGATAAAATTAAACGTCCAAGACGTTGTGCAGGCTTGATGAAATTAGAAAACGAATTTGTAACTAACTATACCTCCTAAAGCATAAGACCTAGGAGGCCTTGGCTGACTTCTTGGCTTGTTAAAGTTCTGCATTTGTGGAAGAGTCCCTTTGTGAAATTAACTATAGCTGATTAAACTTCTGCTGCACATTAAGACACATTATGGTTTGAATAGTACTATGACCAAAAAGAAATCTTATGAAAGTAAAATAAGCAAATCAAACATGAGCATTGAAGATCATTAGCATCAACAAGAACAGCATTAAACTCAAATGAAAAACTTAAATCAAACTGAAAATGCTAACAAAACCAGACTGAAAATCAAAAGGCTGGATCTTCAATCATTAGTCATCATGATCAACATACTATAAGATCTAACGATTACCAAACAAGAAAATCAAAACACTAACATAAAATCAACAAAACTAATCACCAACTTCAGATGAGCTGCAAATCGAGTGAAATAAAACTACTTACGAACGATTAGACAAAAGGGTTACCTGAAAAAGGCAGCATCCAAGAAGAATCAGAGGCGATCTACAAAGAGGGCAAAAGGGGGCAATCAAGAAACCCACTTTATTCACATTATCATCGAAATCTCGATCAATTTATAACACCCATCAGATTGATTGCAAAATCCGAAAAGGGGTAATGCTAATTGCTGAATAAAGTAAAGATTTGCAGACGAATAACAGGAAGAAAAGACGTAAAAAGGAGAAAATGTAGAGAGAGAGACGTACGATGAAAAAATGGGTTCTTGGAGAAAGATTGTGAATCGTCTGTTTCTAGGTTTTTGAATGCAGGGATCTCCGGTGATGATGCCATCTGCCATGTTGCAAGTCAAAATGGAAGGAGAAAAAGAATGTCTTCATAATACAAAAAATATCTTTCTTTTTTTGTATTTCTATCATATTATATGTCAAATTGGCAAAATTTTATTATTATTTTGTGATAGTAAGTTGTATATTTTATAAAAGGTTAAGGTGGTGATGTCACACATAACATGAAACTGTTGATTTCGAGGGAGAGATGGATGGTAGTGTCTTGTGAGGCTTAGAGGCGGTTTACGGTAATTGAATAGACAACAATGAACACTGTTTAGAATTGAATAATAGCGGTGTTGAGTTGACAGTGGCTACCAACAACGATCTGGTGGTGGTAGACATGGACAACAATGACGATGGTACCACAAAATCAAGCTGGTATAAGGTAAATGATTTTATTTGAGTTTATTTCGTTAAATGGATTTACGTAGAAGATTCCATATAATCAAGTAAAGGAGTCATATGCAAAAGTTCATAGAGACGTGCTTATATACATGAGTTTCTATGAGATGCGAAAACGATGAATGTAGTTAATGGTTTGGGTTAATTAGTGTGATTGATGTTTTTATACATGTATTGATTATAATATTATATTGGATAAAAGAAATATTTTAAGCACATTATTCAAACTTTTGAAGTATTTACATATTTCTATTTTCTAACATAACTAATTACATATTTACTCATGCTTAAAGTGTGACATCCGGTAAATTTCCGTTATTAAACTCCGTTAGTTCCGTTAAGTCTTGCATACACGTGTCGTAAACACACACTAGTTGTCGTTTAACGTTGGTGACCTAATAATATTAATAGTGTTACATTATTGATAATCTAATTGATTATTTGATTATGGTATTATGTTTATGTGTTTGCATGTTTTAAATGTTAATTAGGAAATTAATCGCGAAACGTAGAAACGTGCATATTTATTCGTATGTCTTGTGTTTTTATAAAGATAAAATATATAATGATTATCATTAGTTTATATCTTTATATTATTAAGTTAAAAACACTTTACAAAGAGTTTAAAGTCTAGTTTTTATAAAATACAAATTATAAGGGTCTAAAGGGTAAATATGAAAATTAAATTAAACAAAACATGAAAACCCTAAGTCCCACCTCTCAATCGGCCGCAAACACCCTTCACACACCTTCACCCTTGCGATTTCAACCTAGAACAAGCATCAAAGCATCGGTTTTGTTCAATTTCAAGGATAACAACATGTTGGAATCATCAATTGCAAGTTAACACACGTTTAAAGGTTAGATTTTACAAGTTTTTATGGAATTCTTGTTAGGGCCGAACCCTAACTCGTTTATGGGTGCTCATGGGGTCGAATTTGATGTTGTTTGATGATGTTAATATGTTAGTTGGATTGAATACATGTTGTTTAACGTTGATTATGCATGAATTGTATGTTTTTAATGGATTGATCATGAACTTTGATTTTAGACAAACCCTAATTTGAAATTGGTGAGATTATGGATGATTGATGATTGTTTGATGAATGTATGATGATTAGTAGGTTGTATGAATGTTAGGATACATTGATCTTGCAAGAAATTGATGAATTGAAGTTGGTGTTCATAGGTTACTAATAATAGTAACTTTATTTCCATGACATGATGATCTAATGATAGATTGATGTTGTTGATGTGTTCATGATGATAATTAGATGCTAGATTGTTGATATGAATGCTAGAAATCTTAGAATGAATGTTGTTATTCATATCTTGCCAAAAGTTGAAACTTTTGTTCATGATGATTAATAGATTATGATGATTAGGTATTGTTAATCATGTCTAGATGTTGTTATGATTTTGAGATGGTATAATTGTAATGAATTCATGAATACATTGAGTGTTTGATAGATGTTGGAATGTACTTTCCCAAAAGGGAAATTTTATTTGCATAAAGTTTGAAGGATGATAGTTTGAACATGTTTGGGATGTTAGGAGCATATTAGTATGTTCATGGATGAACTCTAATGTGATAGAACATGTTAAATTAGTTGTATGGGATGCTTGGATAATCATGGGTGATGTTTGGACTTTGATGATCATATATGATGTTGATGTTGGTTAGTAGCTAAGACATCATGTTTGGGACTGGAAACTGATTGTTGTGGTGTATGTTGAATGTAATGAACATGGTTAATGAATGTGAATGTGATCATCATCCCGCGTGCGAATCTGAGGCCCCTACTTAGTAGGATTGGCAGGGTTTAGGATGTGAAGTCGTGAGTGGCTTCACATGGCATGTGGTGCGTGATTTGATCTTTGTGTGGCATGTTAGTTGTGTTATAACTAGTGGACATGTTAATGTTCTAGATTCGCATGACTTGTATGATACTTGGTTGTATGATGATCTAAGTGATACACCTGGATAATATAGCATACATATGATCCATTTGAATGTTAACCATGTATGATATATGTGTATGATTGCTTGAATGGTTTACAACACATAAAGTCACCAACGGGTCAAACGGGTCAACTGGGTCAAACGTGTCTATTTTCTGAAACCTTGAGTCCTTTGTTGTAGTGTACTTAGGGTTTCACATGTTCTCTATTTGCATGTACTCATGTACTTATATGATCTAGGTAACCTCTGAAGGTTGTCTGTCCACTCTGTCTGTCAAGTAAAACTCTAAGTATTTTTACGCATATCAGGTGAGTTCATGCCCCACTCTTTACTTAATCTTTTTGAGGGAGATAGCATACTGGTAAACTACAAACACTTTATATATTCAAGTTGTGTATAATATTAATATAGTGTTGATATCATGGAAAAGTCCTCACGCTTTCGAATTGTTAATATTGAATAGCGGGGAAATTTGGGTAGTACTACTGGGTTTGACGAGCCCCACCTGTGTGACTCGAGCTCAACCGGGTGCAATTTTTCCTATTGGACATTGTCACGACCTGTTAAGTCGTGACAGGAGGCAACAACGTAACACAGTCACCTTCAATTGTAAAATCACTATGAGTTAATATTTACTGTTAATGGACTAGCTATTTGTTACAATGCACTACTTTCATATCTCTATTATTAAACTGCTTATGTTTGAATATCACTCTTGAACTCACCAACCATTGTGTTGACATTTTAGTATGCTATTCTCAGGTCATTAGCTTGCTTGCCATAGGAGCATTACATGGTTTCACTTGCATTCTAAGACTTGGTCTTCAAGACATCTGTATTGTTTTAATGGTTAATGTTTACTCTTTTGGGTTGGTGCATGTTTTGCCATAATATACATTTTTATTTCTTTGGGTTGTTTTACAAAACGCTTCCGCACAGTTTAAAGTTTATACTTTGGTTGATTTTATTTTAATTATGGCATATAGAGTCGTTCTGAGTAACTATTGACTGTGATCCTGGTTTGTTCACACGCCTCGCGGTAAAACTCCGCACGTGAATTTTGAGGGTGTGACATAAAGTAATTACATAAAAATCTTTCTAAAACATATATATATATTTATTTACCCACTTTATTAAGAAAGAATTACATATATTCCCCTCTTCATACTTGAAATTACATAATTTTCAATCACAAGTTTCAATGCATAAGTACAATGCTCTTTAAGCATTATTTGAATATATATGTAATTTTACAAGTTTAGAAAGGGATATATGCAATTGCCTATTTTATTAAAATTATTTGTTGAATGATTACTGTATCCATATTTTTAATTTTTTACATAAATTTTTTTTGTAAGAACAACAATCACATATTTCTTAGCTTCAATTCTTCTATATTAATAAGAATAACAAAATTACAGTTTCAAATTCAAAAGTTTAAAACTTTACTTCAAAACAATAATAATTGATGATCAAAGTCATATATTGAAACACAAATTAAAAGTATCAAAGTTTTATACAATTATAATAACAAAACATTAATACGTAAAAATTTCTTAGTAAAACAAGATAATATAGTCATTTAATAGTTTAATTTGAATAAGATAAATAAATTTATAATATATGTGTATTAAAAATAAGAAATATGTAATTAATTTTATGTATTACTGAAACATGTAATTTTATAGTTTTAAGCAGTGTTGTAAAAGTCGGACTAGTCAGCCGATTAATCGGCGACTAGTCGGCAATCGGTGACCCACCGATTGGATTTCCCCTAATCGGAGGGGATAATCGCTAATCGGTGAAATTGGTCCAAATCGGGAAAAAATCCGAACTAATCGGCCCTGGTCGGCTCTTAATCGGCCTTTATTCTGCATTTTTGCTGATTCCGACGAGATTCCGGTGACTTTCCGGCGAAGTTCAAAATTCCGGCGCAAATTTTAAAATTTCGGCCAGATTTGTTTATATATATATAAAACTAAACATATTTATAAAAGTTACATATAAAAATGAAAATTTATATATATAAAAATGAAAATTATATATAAAAATTCCAAACCGATTAATCCCTATTAATCCCTAGTTCTCACCTCGCCGCCCGACTAGCGCTTAGCGATTTTTACGACACTGGTTTTAAGAAAGAGAAACATGTGAAATTCTATTTTTTTTTATCAAAAGTTGAGTAAGTTGGGTGATGTTTGACTAAAGGGTAGATAGTTAAGAAACAAAAGTGATGAAATTTTAAATAATATGTATCGGTGTTTAAAATATTGTTTTGTGATATCTCATGAGGACGGAGTTTTGAGAAGTAAAGTTTTTAATATGCAAATCGTATCACAAATGTTGGTGTCATAATTAAAAATTTAATAAATTTTTTTTGGTGAAATTAAATGTTTACTTATGACAAAGAATTTTTAAGTGTATAAACCATAGTCTAACCACAGAAAACTAACATATTATAGGGTGAGTTTTAGTGAGTAGTGCATAGCATCTTCGAGCTACTTGACAATGACAGTAAACTATCTTAGACTAGATTTTAATTTTATGAAGTTGTTCATTGTAATGCAAATATGAAATGAAATGTTTTCAAAGTGTTCCACCGACACTGATGAATAAATCCTACAAAAGTCACGTACTCATGCTAAGTCGTATTCGGTTTTCACGTGTTCTATGATACATCAAATTAATGTTGTGTATGATTAATCTGTTAAACATGTTTATTGTCTAATTCAATATGCTTACTCGTTTATTCAGTTTATTACAATCTAATTAGCACGTTTACAATTTGATTTTTATTCACACCTGAACTCACTAACCAATTACCTTATGTGGATGAACATGATAAGTGAGTCTTGTTCGACTTCAACCACTCACCTCGATATGGTTGATCTCCTTAGGGTTAACTAAAATTAAATTATATTGTATTTAACATGTTATATCAAATGATTTGCAACTTAATAGTACCAGAGATGTTTGTGATAACATACCAAATGGTGAGAGTTAAGTCCTTGAGCACATTGTGTAAATAAAGATGGATTAATTTGACGAATTAGTAGTTAAAAAAGTTTACATATTATTATAACTCTAAACACCATCTAATCACTTTTTTAATATTGGTTTAAGAGATAAAAAGTGTTTTATCATAAGAGTCAAGGATAGTTTATGATATTACTCTTTGGTTAATCAAGAGGGGGTTATTAGACCTACTAAAGTTGCTGTTAATAGATGTCAAATCCTTTTGTATAGTAGTATTAATAGTTAGAGTTGCTATTAAACATACATTTGATGGCCCTCTCCCTCATTAAAAAAATAATACCCTTCTTACAAGAGAGGACACACTTGTTGCACAGAGAGATTATTTAATCACTCCCTTATAACTATAATACTTAACCCAACTGGTTAAGATAAGATACTCATAACATATAAATAAAAAGAAGTTAATAAGTTTAAATCTTAATCTAAACAAAATTGATCAGAGTTGAGCTATGGGGTTTTCTCACTAGGTTTTCTTCTGAGGGGGTTGGGGGTGGGTGCGATCCCTATCCATCCTTCGAACCAGAGTCGTACATTTGCCGTTAAAAAAATATATTGTATATGTTTTTATGTTTGTTTATTACATATTTTGCTATTATAACATGAACCAGATTAACTAGTTTCGCACGAAATTATATGTATCGCTACATTGAAGAATTGCCATTATTAACAAGGTATTGTATGCCTTAAACATCGATTGTGTTGTTGTTGTGACTATATATATATATATATATATATATATATTATATATATATATAATATATATATATATATATATATATATATATATATATATCTTTAATAATTATATACTTATATATTTAAATAAAATAATACTTAATTAGTATATATATAAATTTAAATATTAATATAAAGTATTATAAATAAGATATTACTTATTTTAATGAATTAAATAATGTAACATGCGATAAATAATATATTAATTAAAAGAAGTTTACTTAATGGGAGCAATTTAGAAACTATCGTATAAAACATGTGTACCCTATGTTTAAAAAGTTGTTTTACGTGTCTTAAATTCTAAATGAAATTATAATTGTGTCATCCTTAAATGATTTTATAATTATATAATAATAACATAGAGATAAATAATTCAACCTTTAGATTTCTAAACTTTGTTTATTAGAATTATCATAAACATTGCGAAAAACTTGACCATCCTTAGCAATATTGTGTTACTTCTAGTCACTAGAATTATGTGAACTTCTACTAACGCATAATTTTTTCTATATGTTTCATGTAGGAAATTATTGAAATTAATGTTTAAGGGGTTGTTTGATTACACTGACTCAATAAGATTTGATTGAATCAGAAGCTGACCTAGTTAGAAGTTCTGATTGGATATGCATCTGACTGAAACTTAACTGTTGATTCATTATCTGACTAGAACCAAATCGATTCAATGTTCAAATTCCAAAAGTGCCCAAATTCACGACAATTTCTCCAAAATCAATCACAAAAGTGCCCAAATTCCATCAAATGGCTGACAGAATCCACCATTCATCTAAACAATCCACTGCCGCCGCCACCACCACCACCGGCAACGGCACCCTGCGTTTCCGGAGAACAAACCTCAACTCTACAACACACCTCGCCCAGTCTACCGCCCTCAGCCCCGTCGCAATCGCCGGAGCTGCTGCTGCTCATGCTGCCTCTGGATCACCTTCACCGTTCTCCTCCTCATCATCATCGCCGTTGTCGCGGGGCGTTTTCTACCTCCTCTACCGCCCACACCGCCCGTTGTTCACCGTTCATCGCTACAAATCTCTCAATTCAACCTAACGTCGTCGAATCAACTCAACACGAGGCTCAATTCAACCACATCAATCTACCGCCCTTCACCACCGGTGCCTGCGGGTTGAAGGCCGAAGCTGGGGAGGGGAGGTGCTCGCGTAGGGGAGGTGCTCGCGCAGGGGAGGTGGTCGGGGGTGGATCTGCCGGCTGCGCAAGAAGGGAGGGTGGAGTGGATCTGTCGGTCGACATTTTTTATTTTCAGGTTTGGGTCAGCTGCAAAGGACCTGGTCAGTTGATATAAATTGCAAATCAAACGGGCTGACCCGCTGACTAAATCAATCAGTTAGTCGGGTCATCCCACTCAACCGAAATCAAACACACCCTAAGTTTCTTTCTTGTAATTCAAAAAGTAAATAATGTGTGAATCTTTAACCTTATATGTAAGTCACATGTAGATATAATATTTACACATATATATAGTTAACAATTTAAAAAATTAAAAAATATGAAAGAATTATTTTAATATTTGTATGTTACTTTTATCGTTTTAATGTATATAACATAAGCCGGAAATGCCCGCGCGTTACAGCGGTACGGTTGTTGCATGATTTTTTGGGAATTCGATTTTAGTCAGTTTCGGCTCGGTGCGTTATGACGTAAATTAAAAAATAAAATATAATTATTGAAAAAATTGAATAAAAGAAAACAATTAGTATATTACAAAAGTCTTTAAGACATTATATTATCCCAACAAGAATAGTGAAAGCATGGGTGGTATTTATGATCGGAAATCTCTTATTACCTAGATTTTACGGGGGTTATTGTATATACTGAAGAAAGTTTATGGAGAAATTATCATTACAAATTACCATTTTGATTGTTATTGAGTTTTTAACAAATAATAAAGAAAATGTGAAGAAGGATTAGTTCTCAATCACAATATATAAGCGACATTGAAATAAATGGCGATTTTGTTTGACCACGTGTATATGTTTTAGCATTGTATTATAAGCAATCATATATTTACTTTATTGTAAGGGCATAAATAAAATAAAATAATTAATTTTTGAAATTTAAGCATTACTTTTCATATGGGTGTCTTAGTCTATATTTAAAATTATCATTCTATCTCACTTTCACTTTTATTATAAAAGATATAGATAAATATTAAAACTATTAAACTTATAATAATATGCCTCTAGAAAAATATAAAACTATAAAGATTTATATAAGTTATATACTTAAATATTTAAATAAAATAATATACTTAATTAAAATATTATTTAGTTATAAAAATATAATTAGTAAATATAAATTTAAATGTCAATTTATAGTATCATAAATAAAATCAAATTTATGAAATGAATTAAATAATATCATATTATTAAATAATATATTAATAATGTTTATTAACAATGGCAAAAAGGTCAAGTTTTATAAAATTTAATGGATAAATTTACCATATTACCCCTAAAGTGTCTTAAAATTTTAATAAAATCCCTATTCTACCCATCTTAAATGTGATGCACTTATTTGTACGTGTTATTTTAAAACTTGTATTTTTGTCAAAATTATATTTCTATTCAAAGAGATGTATTATATAGTAGTATAGATAAAAACATATGTTAATAATATAAACTATTAATATTAGTTTTTGTAGTTTTTAAAATAATTATAAATCTTAAATGATACTAGCACATCTTACATATAAAAAACACTTTTTAGTATGCTTGGTGGCAAGACATTCATTCTAAGACTTCAATAAAACTTGATTTTTGAAACCTTTGAACTTCATCATGAAAACCTAGAAGAACCGAAGAGCTTGACAGAAAGCTTAGAAATACTTCAAGAATTTTTTTATCCTTTCTAATAAAATAATATATCATTTTGGTATTAATGAGAACAATAAACTCATAATATCAGTACTGTTAAAAACGAAATCATATTAATTTTGTTGGGCGTTTAAGAGGTTATAACAGGAAACTGTCTGGACCAGCTAATATCATTAATTATCATGAACTTAAATTACATCATGAGCCATTGAGATACTCATGGTAACCATTTGTGAGAAAAAGTGCAATAGAGAAAGTGGGTCGAGAAAGATATGAATAATAATATAAAAAAGAAATGTTATTTTCCACATATAGAAATAAAAACTCATTTTTGAATTTGATTAAAAGTGTACTATAAGCATACATTTTAGTAAGCAAATACGTATAACGTCAAATCCGATCAATCATTATGTCATCGTTTTGTCAACATAATAACGATAGCTAGATAACACAATAACTTTGTGTGCAAGAGTCGTGTTTCAGTGTACTTTTAGAACTTAAATATGATTAATGACGAGTCATGATTTAAAATTTATGATATCAAAAATAAAACAAGACGAGAGAGGTCTTGATGGCACATAAGTTAGAGTATCCCCTTGTTCTCTTCTTCTTATTTTATTGTTGCAAGTCATAATCAAAATCTAACTTAAAATTATGTTTAGTTCCCACATACTTCATAAGTTTATAAAGATACAAAATCTACCTCTTTAAATATCATATTAATCTAGTTTATAAATGATTATAGTATACGTACGTGTGTTCACATACTTACAATTTAAACATCATATTAATCTAGTTTAGAAAGGATTATAGTATACGTACTTATGCTCACATACTTACAATAAGCATAAAATAATAAATAAAGCTTTCCATTACAAATGAATTACTTCAAACACGATTTGATATTTTAAAGCATCGACAACACATGGGGTCGTGGACACGAGGTACATCTACTAGCTTTGATATTGTAATCCAGTGACGTTAGTGATTTCTCTCATAATAGTTATACGAATTAAAAATTTTACAAATACAAAATTAGATGGTATCGAAGTTAAAAATTTATTGTTAAAAAGCTGCTTGGAGCATGTGTTCTCTTTTTTAACGTCTGCATCTTTCTTCCATGTTGTAGTTCTTGGGGTCCACGCGCCCCACTATAGATACTCCTATTATTAGACCATGAGTAATGGTTAATGCTCATTAAGAGTATGTTTGATATTTGATAATAAAATGGATGAAAGAATGGAATGAATAAGAGAATAGAATGAATAAGAGAATGGAATGAATCACTACATTCCATTGTTCCGTTAGTTATACAATTTTTTTTTTTGAGCGGTCAGATTTTGATTTTTTGGGCGGTTTAAGGGCAAAACCGCCCAAAAAACATATCCACTATTTTTTGATCATGTATCTCAACATTATGGCACTAAATATACATCAAATGAATCAAGATACAACCCGACTAATCACCACAACCACAATATATCAAAAAAAACTTGACATCAAAATGAAACTAAGTAAACCATAAACACTAACCCAAACTTAAATCTCGGAACATTAAGAGGATAAGCAACCGGAATTAAGCACTAAGCTTGGTGGTTAAATACCTTAATCAGCCGAGACACATAAGCCACACCCCACAACCGCCATCTAGCCATTGTGACACCAAGATGACTCCTTTACTTGACACCTAAGGTACCTATGTTTATCCCACTCACCAAGGTTAGGGATAGCTTTATGATTATGCTTATGAAGACAACCAGTCGACCCCCATTAAAACACAATCCGATCACCACCACTTCACCACAACCAAATACCACCACCACCTTCACATCTTCAACCACACACCATCACTCTCTCTACTCTCGGTCACCACTACAAACCATCACCACTCCCTCACCTCTCGGCTCACACACCACACCCTCTACTCTCTCTCGGTTGTCCTTATCAATCACACACCCATCCATGACTTTGAATGCTCAACATCTCTTACATCGGTTTGTAAGAGATCAAGATCATAGAGCTCAAAACAACCACCCAAGTCGGTTCATCAAGAAAAGAATCTACCATCAGCTATCCCTCACCATCTCCTTCTGTCAATATCAAGGTTCATTCTCTAAACCATAACTAACTAAGAGTACAAAAATATATATATGTGTTTAAACAACACATATAACCAACCCTTATGATTAAAACATGAAAAGTTCTTCATCAAACTTTACAAATATTTCATCTTGATAAAAAATCAGTGGGAAAAGTTTGAGAATCTGAAAAATATGATAAATTATGAAATCAAACAACAAGATAATAAATAAAGGGTTGAAATTATGTGTAATCTTGATAAATTCAGTTTATTACCTATATTGACCGTGATTGTGGGAATAAAAACCATGGATATGTTATAAATATTAAAAAGTAACATTCTATAAATTTTGGTACAATTATAATAAGTAAAATAATTTACGTATATCATTTAATTTATCAAAAGAAAATTCCCAACTAGACGATCTGAAATTAGTAAAAATAAAAAAAATTATAAGATGTATCTTATGTTCTATATGACCTGTAAAACAAGTTTCATAATCTAATTCGTAAATATACAAGAGATACAATTTTAGAAGAATCTGTAAATAAAAATCGGGAAAAATACTTAAACTACGAGATAAATTACGAAAACTTTATAAATTAATATAAATAGATTAGAACATATTTTATGAAATTTTGAATTTTGGATATATCTGCTATTTTTACCAATTATTGTTAGAATAAGAAAAATTATTAAAAAGGGTTCTGTTATGAATTAGAACTTCATAAAATTATGAAAAAGTATACATGTTGATATGTAAATCCTAATAAATTTTGGTGAATTATGGAAACCCATAAGTATTTTTTTAGTTTATTCAAACATTATAAAGATTCTAGAAAGTAAACTGCAAATAGTTTATATATGAAATTTTGACATATTTTATCTGATTCTTTTGGATATATCTACTATAAAAATTTCATGATATATAACTTATTATAGCTTCTGTATTGATTTATATAATCTGAGATGTTAAAAAGTTTTTAAAAAATATTAATTGTTTGTAAATATTTTTATAGGAAATCCATCGAAGTAAAAGATGAGACTCATAGCCTCATTTTCTGTACCTATAAGCTTTTGGGGGAAAATCATACTGTTTTTGAGACTGATGCATGTATATAAGATTTTTTTTGAGGTATACATTTATGTTACAACCATTAATTCAGATGTGAAACCATTACATAATATAGGTAGCGTTACTTAAGAAATTATTTTATGCACCAATAGGATGAATGTTGTGATGCTATATTAATTGATTTTGTGATCTATATTGTGACAGTTATGAATCACATATGTTATAAGCATGTTTGGTTGTAATCTTATTTATATTGCATCGGTATATGTATTTGTTTAGAAATTAAACCTATGATCTCACCAACTATATGTTGACTGTTTGAATATGTTTTTTTAAGAAATCATCACGTCTAACAACATAATGTTCTTTTTTGATGTGTATAATGGATGGGGAGAAATCGTGGGGAAAGTTTGTGTGAATCTATTTGTTAACCTCTACGATCTCAGTGTATCGGTGGACGTTCATTTCTATCGTCTCTGTAGATGTAACAGTTAGAAGTTATGTTTGTAATAGGATTGTAGTATGTCAAATTTTGACTACTAATGATATGATGTAATCCTAACTTAAAATTTTCTATAATTATGTAATATATTATGTTATGATGTGTTTTTTTATGTTGGATTGTTTATTTTTTTATCAATGTGTTCTAAACAAGTGAGTCACATCTAAAGTGTTTCACGCTTCCGCCGGGATGTGACAAAAAGAAAATATATAATGGTGTCATTGTTAATTCAAGGCCTGAAACAACCGAACATTGATGTTTATCTATCACCTTTGATTGATGACTTAAAATTTCTATGGAGTGAAGGTGTGAATGTGTATAATACCTATGAAAAAAGAATATTTTATATTGCGGGCCATGCTTTTTTGCACAATAAGTGATTTTCCAACATACGGTAATTTGTCTGGATACAACACAAAGGGTAAAAAAGCTTGTCCATTTTGTGAAGATGAGACAAGTTCTATGTGGTTAAATAACTATAGAAAAATTGTATATATGGGACATCAAAGATTCCTTCCGCCTGGTCATATTTATCGGAAGAACAAAAAGGACTTTAATAGGAGTACCGAGCACGGAACTGTAAGGAAAGAGAACTTGGATGCATTTTCACAAGTTAAAGATCTAAATACAGTTTTAGGAATGAGAACTCGTGTTGTGAAAGGAGCTATTTGGAAAAAAAGATCAATATTTTAGGATTTACCTTATTGAAAGCATTTAAAAGTTAGATATTGTTTAGATGTAATGCATATAAAAAAAATATATGTGATAGCTTGATAGGCTTATTGTTGGACATTCACAGAAAAACTATAGAATGATATCAATGTCCTTAAAGACATGGAAGAAATGGGAATACGCAAAGAGTTTGCACCTATTGATCAAGGTCGTCGTATTTTTCCAGCCACCTGCATGTTATACTATGTCAAAAGTTGAAAAACAAAGTTTTGTAAATGTTTATCCTATATTTTATTTATTTGTGTGTGTAAATTATATATATTCTAACTATTAACTTAAATGTACACATTTTTATACATATGATACAACTATATAATTTTTTATTTTAAAACCCAATACTTTTACACCTTTTACAAATTAACCTTACAAAATTTCACTTTCAACTTTGTTACCCTATAATGTTCATCTCTAACAAAATTTTCATTTACGTTTCATTCTAAATTTTGAGAGTTACACTTTGTAACGTTCACATGTAGTTTAACGTTGTTACATCTATGTCTTCACGTTTAGCGGCCCCGTCGCAACGTGCAGGTGCTCCTAATTTGACTTAGTTATTTTGTTTTTTCACGTGTGTAGTTTAATATTTTTACTTCTATTTTTCCATCCGGTTTTATTTTTTTTCGTTTTTATTTCTTTTTTAATACGAGTTTTATCCAATGTTGCTGACCGCAAACAGTGGTGTGGATACTGGTACTAATTGGCATGAATTTATGCCCCCGCCGCAACGCGGGTGGGCTTAATACTAGTATATATCTAATTTCTACTATTTTAATAGTAGTTTGAACCGACTCTACTTTCTAATCATCAAGTTCATGTTACACGAATCCTTTGTTCTAACAGTAAGCAATAACTCAAAGTCTATATATCTTATTTTATATATTCAACTACTAATGTTTTGATAATAGCTTAAACCGTCTTCACTCACCCCACAAGTTCACTTGACACAACCTCCTTAACAACGTAAGTAGTTTCTTTACAAGTTATATACTTATCTTAAGGGTTTTCTCATTAATTGGGTATGGTTATTCGGGTTTCATGGTTATTTGGGCTTATACTAATATATGGTTTCGGGTTACTAAGATGTGGTTCGAATATGTTTAATTATTAATTAACAAAATCTGGGTTTGCCATTAAATAAGTGTGTATATATATATATATATATATATATATATATATATGTGTGTGTGTGTGTGTGTGTGTGTTGTGTGTGTGTGTGTGTGTGTGTGTGTGTGTGTGGTGTGTGTGTGTGTGTTGTGTTGTGTGTGTGTGTGTGTTGTGTGTGTGTGTGTGTGTGTGTGTGTGTGTGTGTGAGCGCGCGCGTGCATGCATGCATGTATGTATATATTAAGTCATGACTCATCAAATAATTTATTTTTCTATTTTTTTAGATTTGGAAGTAATCGGATCTATCTCACAAGAGTAAATGACAAGTTGGTCAAAAACATCATGAAGTAGTTTTTTTAAAAAGGTATTTGAAAAAAAAGTAGATATCATATGTGGATTTTTATATAGTATGATGTTGTAGTTGAACAAGTACTGGTTTTATATGTATTTAGTGAAAACTAGAAGAGGTTTTATTTAGTTATGTTTTAATAGTATTTTTTTTGTTTGACTTTTATTCTGGTTGTATTTTTTTTATCACAATATGCTTTTTTGATGTTGATGAAATTTAGTTTTGATTGTAATTTTATAAACTTTTGGATTTATATAAATTTTAGTTTTTTCTTTAGTTTAAAGAAAAAAGACTTTTTACCTATATCTAAAGTTATTTTAGGCGGTTCTCGAGCCACAAGGAAATCTATAATGATTTTATTTAATAAAGAAATATTTGGTTTTCTAGACGGGTTCAAGTATTTTTTTACCCAAAAAAATCAATTGATTTTTTGTAGCTATGGTTTTTTGAACGGCCAAACAACCGCTGAAAATATTAATTTACACAGTTCAAAAAAACAATTTATGTACTAGTGTATGGTTAAACAATGCCTTAAAATTAACGTAATGGTAATTTAACAAGGTTCAACAATAGCTTTAATTTATTGATATATATTATATTTATGATTATGATTTTACAATTGATTTGTTAGTTAATATAAAAAAATTATTTACTCATTCTCCTATGTCCCATATACATCGACAAGATTTTTGTTTTTTTTCAAAAGTTTAAATATTTAATATATACTGATTATCAACTCAAGTTTGCATTAATATTTAGCATTAAATGTTGAATATATTTCTTCTTTTAAGTTTTTATTTTAAATTTAATAGTTTTACATCTTTACAATTTAATCTTTGTAATTTTTTACTATTCAACTTTTGTCCCATATAATTTTCATATTCTACAAATTTTCATTTTACATTTCGGTTTTAATTTTAAAAGTTAACACATCGTAACCTGCGTGTGTGGTTCAACGTTGTTATGCTTATTTTTTTTATAACAGGATCATCGCAACGTGTGGCTCCTAAATCAACTTATTATTTTTACATATCACATGAGTGGTTCAAAGTTTTTACGTCTATTTTTCATTTTGTATTATACTTTTTGTTTTTATTTCTTTTTAATACGAATTTTTCTTGTGTTGATAGTTGTTGATAATGGTGTGACATTTATGCTATTTGACAAGATTTTACATTTTTCACCGCAGCACGGGGACTTAATACTAGTTAGGTCTATTAACTAACACTAGTAAACGAAACCCGCACGTTGCAGCAGAAGCGTTAGAATTTGTAAGGCTTGATTTTGACGACTTGTACATTAGCATTTAATTAGCAAACATAATTCAACGTCAAAACGTCAATAAAAATATACATGTCGTATGGTTTCACTAGATTAATATTAATGTTTTATAAAGCTTTAATTCATCATTGTGAAGTGCTATTTTTGTCTATGTTTCGACATGAATATAGACGTGAATTCATAAGTATTTAGGATTTTGAAACATATAAATATTTATATTTTAATAAACCTTTTTTAATATATTATGTAAATTTATATATGAAATCCTCCATTTTAATAAATTAATTCATAAAATAAAATAAAAAGAAAATTGTATAAATGGTCCCTGTGATTTGACCAAATTACATGTTTGATCTCCCAAACTTTAAAAATTATAAAGTTAGTTCAGACTTTTGTATTTAAGGAACCAACCATACAATCTAATTAAATCACATAAACCATTTATGTAATTTTCTCCAAAATCAAAGATGAGCCGGCACTAAACTCAAAGAAAAAAAGTACTAAAAACATGCAAAGTGGTTTCGAACTTAATACACAAGATTCACTAAACAAGCCCCAACCATCCCATCTAACTTCTACTTGTTGTCTATTTTCAATTCTAATTTTGTAACAAAAATATCTTTTTACCATAGCAACCGGAATAACTAACATAACAATTACACGGGTTAAATAAATAAACTATTAAATAAAATAAAATTTTTTATTAATTATATCACATATTCTAAGATTATATACGATTAAAACTATGTATCATTAAAAATTATAACTAATGAAATAATGATATTAGTTTTTTAAACTTTTGTTTTAATAGTTTTTTGTTTTCTCCAAAAAATAAATTAAACAATTTGCTTCAAAAAAAACTATTTTTAAAAAAATGTCATATTTAAATTTTTTATTACTGTAACTACCAATTTTAATTAATTTTGCTTTATAAAAAATTTACTTTAAATTTCTTTGAAAAGTATTCGTGTTATTAACAAAAAGTTTGGTGTTCTAGAAAAAAAATACTTTTTGTAAAAATTTATTTATTTAGAAATCACATTGATAAAAAGATCTCTTTATTAATTTATCACAAAACTATTTTTTATCTAAAAGAATCAAATAATATTATTAGTAACTAATTTGTTATTTAATACGAGAGAGGAAGCAGCAAATTTTGATAAGAATATATGTGGTGCTATCACGTGTCACTAATAGTTAACTTTTTATTAGAGTAACTAGGACCGAGTGGTTATAAAAATTTAGATATCAAAACATCATTTTGTTTGATTTAACTAATTTTAAGATGGAGCATGCTAACGATATACTGTTAATGAGAGATGAAAGATGATATAATATCACCAAACTTATTATATAACGCGTGACATAGTTTTAATATTTATATAATAATTTTTGCAAATGGTTGAATACAAACTATATGATTGTTAAATATTAATATGTGCTTATTGCGTATTAGAAAGCCTCTTATGAGGTGTCTAGGAATCATTGAACGTGATTTTTTTTTGGTCAATGGCCAGCACAAAATTGTGAGGATAATGAATGCAAATTATGGATCCTTCCTTGTTATATGATTTATGTTAAAGTATGAAGTAGAAATAGCCACAAAAGCACGTAAAAGCTTATTCCAAAACATTTTGAAAAGTTGATTTAAAGAAAACCACATAATCATCGAGTGAGTCAAACTGGCTTGTATAATTTCTAGGCCATGTTCGAGTGAAAGAAGTTTGCTTGTTGGCTCATTTCATTTGAATAGAAAAATATAATATTGTCCCGTTTAAAAGCACCAAGAAACTCATGAAAGTTAGCCAAAGAAACCGAATGTTTATGATGTCTTTAGTTTTCTTCTCCAAAAAACGTGCTTTTGATTGAATATCATTTTTTCCAGGCCTTCCACAACCACATAACAAGAAGAATAACATATTAGAGGTTGTAATAACTCTCTAATACCAAAAATACAAAAAGGAAGAGATGATACATCAATTAGAGATGAAGTCCCACACCGAATGAGCAAGGCGACAATACATGGAGACATGTTTTGTTGTTTAAGGCACGAAGACATGTTTTGTTGTTAATGTTGGAAACAGAAAACGATCTAGTTATCTTAAGAAACCTTAATTTCGATCCTCACAGCTAAGAGTTTATATATGTTGTTTAAATTCTAGAAACTAAAAAACGAACCATAACCTTCTAACAACCACGTTCAGTCGTCCAGTGGTCTTCATTTAGATATAGACGTAAGGAGATATGAGAATTGTAGCAGCTCTCAAGTTTTAGCTAGTGAAGAAGAAGCTCTCTTGAAGTGAATACATAAAGATAAAAATACCACTTTAATGTTAGAAAACAATCCACGATAAAGCATGTTTTCGATGATTTAATCAAGAATAAGAATGAAAACTTTGTTAACGAAGTAAAATTAATCTAACATTTCAACCAAGCTAAAATTCCTAACCACCGATTTGGAATTCCTTTGATCAGTCTTAAAAACTCGGAATAAACAGGGATGAAATTCCACGACTTCGAGTTGTGGTGAAGTAATCAAATGACTTTCCTCCAAAGCCATTTTTTTCTTCTTTAAACCTCCACCACCACTTGACCAGCATAGCTAAGTTAGCTTCTTGAAGTGACTCGAGTCCAAGGCCACCATGATCTCCGGGTGATATCATTTTTTGCCATAAGACCCAAATAATATTTGTCTTATTCAGTAAACACCCTATGAAAACATCCAACATATTTTTCCCAAGTTATTAATAACTTAAATTGCGCTTTACATAATGAAAAATAGTATGTAGGAAGAGATTTGAGAACCGGTTTAATCATAGTTATACTCTCACCAAAAGAGAAATGGTTTGCTTTCCAAATAGGCAAACTGTTGTAAAAGGTAGCTAGTATCGGACTCCAATTCTTGACAACGTTCATATTGGCACCCACTTGAAGAAAAATGAACCATATCTACAATGAAGATCATCATCCATAGTTTGTAATGACTTGTCTTCCACACAAACACCACATGGATTGCTTTTGGATAAATTGATTTAAGTTTAGAAACTATGTAAGAACACATAAGTAATTTGCAAAAATTCTTCGCATTTGAATTCATCCAATCTCTATTGAAAACCATATCATCAAAGATAAGATAATGGGATCAAATAGACCACTTGTAGCACAAGTAATGCCATGGAATACGTCGATTGAGCATGCCTGTTTGATAATTCTCGAAAGAACCTCCACGACGATGATAAATTATGAATGGAGACAAGGGGTCTCCTTTTCTTAAACCCTGGGAGTATGAGAACTATTGGGTGGTTGAGCCATTGACGAGCACTAAAGCACAAGGCGGTTGTTAATAAAGGCATTATCTAATTTCTTGATTTTAGTTGAATGTTCATTTTTGCCATGGTAGTATTTATAAAGCCTGAATCCAAGGAGTCAAAGGCTTTATCAATAATCTGATTGAATAGCTAGAATGAATCAAATTTCAAACTAAAGATTAAACAACCTCTTATAATACCAAAGATAAACAATATATCTCCATGAAGGAACAAATGTTCTCTGTTGTGACACTAGTAGAAACCAGATCTCTCACCCAACATTACACACAACATGTAATGCCCCTACATGTTAAATGCACAATAAAAAAATCATTATTAAACCTGAACTTATGAAGCATATGGACTTGCAACTAGTTTCTACTTGGATCATCAATGCTAAAATTAGTAATAATCACATTAATAATGGGTTGGTTATCATAAATGAGGTTTGGATGACTTTGTCAACACAGATAAAAAAATTAAATGTTTTCAAATTCTCTTTTAATAAGTTCTTAGAACCAATGGATTCAACACCCATAATGATTGCTTTGATTTATCGAAACATTCGGATACGAAGGCCGATTGTATCGATTTCAATTTCCTTAAAAAGTGTTGGACATAGCTTTAACAATATTTTATTAATCTTTTTAAAGAACTATTCAAGAGCAACGTTATCACTCAAGAGTGTACATCATCCTTCATTGCATTGATCCCCAAGATTAAAGATCCGACCGATCTGCTGGACTATAGGCTTGTTAGCCTAATCAGGTATATTAAAAATGTTAAAAAAACAACTTAAGCTATCAAATACACCTAATTTATTTTATTATCTTTATAGTTTTATATACATACATATAAATACATAAAAAAAAATAGAAACAATAGAATGTCAAGTAGAACAGTCAGTTTGAAGATACCAACAATCAGCATCATCATCATAAAAATCAGCATCATCATCATCAAAATCAGCATCATCATCATCAAAATCAGCATCATCATCATCAAAATCAGCATCATCATCATCATCATTATAATAATAATAAACAAACATAGCACTTTTTGATCTCATTAGCTCTCTGTTCTCTCTAGTCTCTTCCAATGTGTTCATCTTCTTCAATCTCCATAACTTCTGCAGGTTTATTCCTGATTCTGATATCGTTATGCAGTAGTTGTATGTATGCTAATGGATGCTATACCTCCATCATCAGCTTCGGCGACTCCCTCGCCGACACCGGTAACCTAAAACACCTCGCCACCATACACAACCGAGTATTCTCAGTCTTCTTGCCTCCGTACGGCCAGAACTTCTTCGATCATTCCACCGGCCGTTGCTCCAACGGCCGCCTCATCATCGATTTCCTTGGTATCTTCTCTATCTCTGTCTATTGATTTCGTTTTGTTAACTGAAGCAAACATGTTGATTTCGTGCAATTTGGAGTTAGATCGATGATCGTTGTGTGTTTAGTTTTGAATTTGGATTTGGATTTAGCAGTTCGATTAATGATCGTAGAGTGTTTAGTGTTGAATTAGGGTTTCTTATGAATGTCGTTGTTAGTGCTATTGTTCGTATGAGTTTAACCTAAATTGTTGACCTGATGCTTATTTGACATTGCTGTTAATCAGCATACCTGTGTATTAGTGCATTGTGTTATGCTAATTATGCCATAATATTGTCCTATATTTAGTAAAACATCATGTCTTTGTGTCATAATATATTGGTTTGATTCCATCCTCCAGTCGATGTTGTTCCCTTTTGATCATCGTATAATATTGGCACGTTTGAACTTGGGTGTTAAATGGGTCGTGTAGTGGAAATGTACATGACTGTTAGACACATGAACTTGCACATGACACGTGTACTCAATTATTAACACAAACATGACCCAATTAACCCTCTTTTTACTGTATTTTATTTCTTTTTTTGCATATTGGTACTAAGTTACAAATATATATAAAACAGAAAAGTGTTACTTTTAAACTATAAACTCTGAAGCTTATTTCTCTTTTATATTGCATAAAGTATGATTAAGTTACGACATAAAGCATATCTTTTTACAACATTATAAAAAAATGCGAACTAGCTGTTTCGGCCCTAACATGACCCGTTTAGTTTAACATGTTCCCCGGTTGGACCCAGACCTAAACTCGTCTGGACTAACCTGAAACCGTGAAGTTTATACTTTATACTAGATTTATGTTGTGTCTATACTCTATAGGTCACTCTCCAACGTTGATCCAAATATATATTAATATATACTACAGATCATATGTTAAATTTCATTTACATAGTTCCATTTTTTCTTGGTCTATGTAGCTGAGAGTCTTGGGTTGCCATTGTTACCGCCATTTCTGCAAGACAATGGGAGCAACAACAAGGTGGCATTCAAACACGGAGTGAATTACGCAGTCGCGGGTGCAACAGCATTGGATCCATCAGTTCTCGAACCAAGAGGGATTGTAAATCCTATGACAAATGCATCTTTAGGAGTCCAGTTAGCATGGTTTAAACAATCATTGCCTTCTATCTGTGGCAACGGTTCAAACAACCAATATAAATTTCTTGATCCAAATCCTAATAAGTGGCCTTTCTTAATTATATACTGATTGATTGTTTATTTATAATTCTTTCACAGATTGTAGAGATTTTATTGGACGATCTTTGATCCTAGTGGGAGAGATTGGAGGAAATGATTACAATTATCCAATTCTTGAGGGAAAACCGACGGAAGAGGCTGAATCATTGGTTCCGCTTGTTATTGACACCATCATCTCAGCAACCAATGTAAGAAAGAAGTAATCTTTTCGCTGAAAATTTTGTTTATTGGAAGAGTACTTGTAAAGATGAATGATCAGGACACTGAATCTATGTTTTGCAACTATAGATTCACTAAGAATCAGTGATTTTAGAATCCGCAGGTTGCATACAGGCTCATTAAGAATGTGTGGTTTGCATCTACGGATTTACCAAGAATTTGTACTTTGTAACATATTCACGTTTACTTCGGATTCACTAGAATTCATAGTTTTAGATTGAAACTACTGGCAATACATATAAGAAAACAACTACCCTTTTACAAATAATGTTTCAATGATCATTACTTTTTACAAAAACTACCCAAATCATAGATGATGAAATTTTAAACAATGTTGTATGATAACTTATTATCATTTTTTTGACTTCTAATTACAGGATTTGATTGAAATGGGGGCTAAGACACTAGTTGTTCCTGGAAACTTTCCGATTGGATGCTCTGCATCATATTTGACAGTCTGCGGGTCAGAGAATGAAGAGTATGATCCTGAAACTGGCTGCCTCATTCGGTTAAACCAGTTTGCTGAATACCACAACAAACTGTTGCAAACAAGACTAAAGCAAGTTCAAGAGCTTCATCCTGAAGTCAACATCATTTATGCCGACTACTACAATGCTGCCATGCCAATCTACCGTTTCCCATCTAAATTTGGTAAATTAATGCTAATAATTAATAACCACTTTTATGCCTACACTTATGACAATTTCTAACACGATTAAAAATTTATTAGGTTCTAGATTGTCATGTTAAATTATGTTCGGTTTGACATAACGGTCGTGTTTGGGTAGACATGTTTAGCCAGTATGCGGGTCTTGTTTGAGTTCATTTCAATCTGCCAACCCAAAACCTGACCAACCCTACACAATTATCACCTTATTATCCGTTCATGTTTGTTACATGTTTAGGGTTCACAAATGGAGCATTGAAGGCGTGTTGTGGAGGTGAAGGACCGTATAATGTCAACTTTTCAATGGAATGTGGAGACCCATCTGCAACCGTGTGTGATGAGCCGGACACATATGTTAGTTGGGATGGAATACATCTAACCGAAGCGGCATACCAAATAATTTCCAAGCATTTATTTTCTACACCTCAATTTAATTCATTGTGTTCTACATTAGCTTCACGAGTTGGATCATCAATTTCTATGTAAGCACTAGTAAATTTGTTACAAACATAATTTATAAATGTTTGTAATTTGACAGTGTTACTTTTATTTTCTTAAGGCTTTGTATTTCAACAGAATGGTTTAACAAGGTGCTAGGCACATATTACAAAACATAAAGGTTAAAAAGTCAAAACAAGTTGATCAAAGTTTGCATGTTTGCCCCTATTTTTTAGTCAAAGGAAAGAAAACATCTTGATATCTTTCATAGCCCTTGACTGAGATTATCATAGATTTAATTTTTTTCTTTCTTTCCAAATGCTCCAGAATGTAGTAACGACAATGATGTTGAATACATTACTTCCGCCTTTAGATTGGCAAGTGGACAAAAAGTGTAGAGATCCGTCACTGACGAAAGAGTAATAGTCGTGATCTTGCACCATTGTTTTACCGTCCGTTAAATTTTCTTGATTGCTAGACAAGTTAAAGAGAAGGTGGTTTCATGTGTTTTTTCAGTCAATTTTCAAATAGTTAAGACATTTGAAGATCTGTCTTCATGCTTCTTGTTGTAAGTGCGTCTGTAGATTGAATTGTATTAATAAGAGTGTTCTACACGTAAAAAAGCTAACTTTTAAGGGGATCTATATACTCCACAAGTCTCCAACCGAAAATGAGACGACAATACTAAAATGTTTAATTGTTTTATATAATTTACATCTTGATTTACCACTATTTCGCCCATTTAACCTTTTCTTAAACAAAATTATGAAATGGTTGGTTATTTTAGATCTTTAACAATATGGATTAATATAAACACCACCGTTATGTTACCGAGTTTATTTAATGAGAAAAAATAAATAAAATCATTTTTTCGCTTTTTTTTTCTTTTTTTTTCTTTTCTTTTAATTTTCTTCCAATTTAAAATTATTGCTTTTAACATTAACTAGTTCTTTTAACATTACCTAGATAATTAAATGGTTTAGCAAGGTGCTAGGCATTGGTATTTTAGCAGATACTTTGTCTCTTAAAGAAAGCATAATATAACTTTGATATAATTTAAAAAAACTAAATAATTAAATATGTTGGTTGGTTTCTGTTACAACTCATTTCCAACATGAGAGTCGAGACCCACACACATTTAACGACGAATGGTGCCAACACAAGCTTTAAATACTCCTCTCGAGGAGTAAGATCGCGTTTTATATTACACATTTACGACGGAGCTTGGTGAGTGTCGCCACAGATACGTCACACATCTCTATCTTCTTTCAATGTTTCACGGTCCAATCATCATCATTACCATCATCACCATCATCACCATCATCACCATCATCAATGACAATGAGTTTGTACAGCACTACAATTAATAAAGCAATGTTTCATCTCATCATCATCATCATCATCACTCTCTTTCAATGGCGTCTTCTTCTTCTTCAACCTTCGTGATTGTGATTTCATTATGCTGTGGTTTTGTGTATGCTAATGGATGCTATACCTCCATCATCAGCTTCGGCGACTCACTCGCCGACACCGGTAACCTAAAACACCTCGCCACCATACACAACCGACTGATTTCCTTCTTTTTACCTCCTTACGGCCAAAACTTCTTCAATCATTCCACCGGCCGTTGCTCCAACGGTCGCCTCATCATCGATTTCATTGGTATCTTCTCAATCTACCTCTGCAATATCTTCAGTTTTGTGATTCTGTTCAGAAAAACCTGTTGATTGCATACAGTTTTGATGTATATTGAATCGCATTGCCCCAAAATAAAAGCAATTTGGACTAGTTTGCTCGATTGATTTCATATTCTGGTTATTTCAATGATCGTAGAGGGTTTAACGTTGAATATAGGGTTTCTTGCAAATCTCATTGTTAGTGCTGTTGTTCGTATGAGTTTATCCTATATTGTTGCCCTAATGCATGTTTGACATTACTGTTGATCAGCAAACCTATTTGATGTTAGTTCTGCTATAAATTGTCTGTAAGTTCAGTGAAACATCATCTTTTGTCACATTTTTTGGTTCAAATATATGATCCACATTTAATCTTGACATCTTTGATCATTGGTTTTAATAATGTAGCTGAGAGGCTAGGGTTGCCATTGGTACCACCTTTTCTGCAAGACAATGGGAGTGACAATGTAGTTGCATTCAAACACGGGGTGAATTATGCAGTCGCGGGTGCAACAGCATTGGATTCGTCGGTTCTTGAATCAAGAGGGATTGTAAATACTTTGACGAATGCATCTTTAGGAGTTCAATTAGCATGGTTTAAGCAATCATTGCCTTCTATTTGTGGCAACGATTCAAGTAAATTTCTTGATTCAAACTTGAACTAGTGCGTTTTTTGTATATGCTAATTGATCATAGCTCATAATTCTTTGGTAGATTGTAGAAATTTTATCGGAAATTCTTTAATTCTCGTGGGAGAGATTGGTGGAAACGATTACAATCATCCAATTCTTAAAGGAAAACCAATCGAAGAGGTTGAATCATTTGTTCCTCTTGTTATTGATACCATTATCTCAGCAGTCAATGTAAGAAGCTGCCAAAATCATACAAGGTTACATTTTTTTAAATAATGTTATATGATAACTTTTAATTACAGGATTTGATTGAAATGGGGGCTATGTCACTAGTTGTTCCAGGGAACTTTCCAATTGGATGCTCTGCAGCGTATTTGACGGTCTTCGGTTCAGAGAACGAACAGTATGATCCCGAAACTGGTTGCCTCATTCGGTTAAACCAATTTGCTGAATACCACAACCAACTGCTACAAACAAGACTAAATCAAGTTCAAGAGTTTCATCCTGACGTCAACATCATCTATGCTGATTACTACAATGCTGCCATGGAAATCTACCGATTCCCGTGTAAATTTGGTAAATAAAGTCGAGTTAGCATATAATATTTGTTTCTTACCTACATTATTGAGTCATGTTTGTTACATGTTGTAGGGTTCACGAATGGAGCTTTGAACGCGTGTTGTGGAGGTGAAGGGCGGTATAATGTCAATGCATCAGTGGGATGTGGAGAGGCATCTGCAACTGTGTGTGATGAACCCGATACATATGTTAGCTGGGATGGGATACATCTCACCGAAGCAGCATACCGACTAATTTCCAAGAATTTATTATCTACGCCTCAATTTAATTCATTTTGTTCTACATCAACTTCGGTATATGGAGTATCAGTTTTCATGTAGTAATATGTATGAAATATTAGTTAGTAATTTGGTAACTACATAATTCATAAATGTATGCAACTAAAAATGTGTCTCTATATGATGCTACGAGTTACCAATAACCAATTTGTTTATTCTTGCAAGGATTAGAGCATTCACAACTCGTTTCCTGTATTTATGTGAGTGTGTTTCCTATATTATATGATATGGATATAAATGGTTGTGAGTGAAGGATATGGTAAATTTACTGTTCAATCTGTATTTTGGGGAATTACTATTCAAAACCATATAATGGTTTTAATATATTTTAAATGGTTGTGAGTGAAGAAGAGAGAAAAAGTAATGATAAAGTTAAAAATGAAAGAAAAAAAATAGTAATTTTTAGTATAATTATATAGATAAAGATAGAGAATGGGTTGTGAATACTCTGCATATTATAAGTGGGATTGCACCCTATGATTGGGGTGAACATTATTCACGCGTCATAAATAATAAATTGTTATCATCAGAATGAAGACAAGTAGTAGATGATTTGACCACTTTATGTTATATATATTTACATCTTGATTTTAGCGTTATTTTACTTATTGTGACATGTTTTTTTAAGAAAACATTGAAATAGTTGGTTGCTTTATATGATTTAATATTAATAATAAAAAATAGACATTATAATATATATTAAAACTATGTTACAATCCTGTGTAATACACGGTTAAATAAATGCATTGTTACATGGTTAATAATACAAAAAGTTATATATTAAATATTGTGTATTATACTATTATATGGATTGAATAAAACCATGTATTACATATATTTAAAATTTTGAAGTTAATATATTTGAAATTTTAATTATTGATAGTTATTGGTTAAGAATTTATAATTAAGAGAAGAGAGAAGCGGGAACACAAATTATTAGATATCTTATAATGGTGAGAAGTATCCAGATATATTTTTATTTATTAGTATAGAAATGGAAGACGTTAAATCTTTGTATGTATATATTTAAAAATAGAGTTTGAATTTGTTCTTGAAAATAAAGATCTTGATGATATAACTAAGTTGGTGGTATTGTTATAAATGTAGTTAGAACAAAAAACAATTTAAGAAAGTTAAGATAGTGGTCTACTAAGAGGAAGCAAGTAATTGCATAATGAACTTCTTATTTTCCCCTTAGGAGATATGTATATATTCTTTTTTTCTCTTATAATTCTATAGATATACAAAAACCATTAACTTAAGGTTAAAAATTTTCTATTTCATATAAACTTATTATCAAATTTCAATTTAAAAATCAGTATCATATTAAATTATATGATATGTAAAGTTTAAGAATTGAGTTGTAATAACTAAAAAACTATTTTTTTGACTACTAGAATACCATTATCATATTAAATGAAATCTATTTATTTTGAAATTTTTAATAGATTTGTAAAATTTGATTCAACTTATTTTTCATTTATATATTTAAAATACAAGTTAAAATTTGACATTATATGAATATTGTATACTTTGTTGGTAATCTCGTACAACAACAATGCACAAAGCATATGGAATCGAATATTCATTTCGTGTGTGGAGAAAGACTCGCTAGGACAAGTTTGTGTGCCATAATGATTTCAAAATTTTGATATATTTACCAAGGGGCTGGCACGAGTTTTATTAAAAGATTTATAAAATAGTCTTAACATTCTTCAATCATTTTTTTCGACTATAGGATATCTTAGAATGAAGATCCAAAAAAACCAAAGGAATTAAAGTACGTACATACCCTTTATCAGAAAATCACAAAAGAACACATGATATTATTATGTGGAACAACACCCACGACTCTTTTAAATTTTATTATATGTAGGAATGGAAATACCAAATACAATAGTAAACTTTCTCTCTTGGAGATTACATAACAAAACATTGATCTATAGATATCTCAACAAGGATTAATTGTTTCTCGTACAATTACGAACAAGCGTATCAGGTTGATCAAGGATGCAAGTGGCTTCCGGTGGATACTTTTCTTTCTCGTATACCTGCAGGCATATTGTGTTCTTTCCAATAATAGAAACTTCAACAATGCAATGAAGAATAGCACTGTTTAACAACGAACTAGTTTGTACTGGCTGAGGGCATAACAAAGACAATACGTTCATAAAATCTTCACACTTACGTGCTACCGAGTGAATACGTTTTCCTTGCTTGTATCCCCATCGGAAACCCTTTATATATTTATCTCCGAAGTACTCGTTTGCAAGGTTCTCTCCAAAATTCTTCGCTTTTAACTTCGCCAAACTTTTAAGACCTTGAGTATTCCAACTTTTAGTACCTCGATTATTCAAAACTTTAGTAGTTTGAGTTTGCCAACTTTGAGGAATTTTATTTACCACAGGTTTAGGAAATCCAATACTAAGAACCCTGCAAAATTTTTTGAAAAATCATATAGTTTTCATAAACTTCCATTATCCACAAGGCATTTACATACGGGTAGATCCCCGTGAATTGAAGTTCTTACTCATTGGTAATGATCCATAAGGAAACGAGCGTGTGTAAAGATCATTGTTTTTAGAACCGGATCAGATGTCAAACCAGACGCCTTTCTGTTTTGTTGGTTGGACCGGATTTAAAAACCGGATGACATCATAATTATATATATGGTATGTGTGATTTTATAGTTATATATAATTATATATATAATCATACATGTAATTCAATATAAGTAAGTTACATGTGATTTTATAGTTATATATAAAACTTAACAATAATCTTTTTTCCAACATGCTAATTTGTTGTTCAACCCCTCGTTTTTACCATTAAAATCCGCAAAAAATAATAGTCAAAATTCAGTCCCACCAATGGTCCGGTTCCTGTCTGACCAGCGGTTCAGGATGAACCGGTCCCACTCCAAAACAAACTAGGTTGAACCCGTTCGGCCCACCCCTTGATTTCCCCAATGTTTTGTTAGTGGAAATAATATCAATCAATATTAATAAATAACCAAGAAATAAAACAAAACAAACTTTAACGTATATGTGTAAGGTACGTACCCGGAGGAGGAACAACTAAACAACAACAACATTTGGCAAAACAATACCGATTTCATGAGGGAGGATGCCATTTCAATTCGTGGGAGACACGTTAATTGTTTCATTGCTATTTATTGACATCTTAGCGAGACTTAAATGGAAACCACTTGTACACTTGTGAATAAGATAAGGGTGCTACTAGAATTAGAAGAAGCAATGAAGAAAGTGGAGATGACTGCAGGGTCTTCGTAGAACAAAATAAAACAATATATAATACTTATTAAATCAAGTTTTGAATTATTAAAAACTCACATCCACTGAATGATTCAAATATGTCTGTACCCATTGATTAATAGGGTATTATTATATTATATTATATTTAAATGTCAAGTATACAATTGAGGTAATTTTTTATAGTTTTCTGCGGTCAATGCAATAGCCCATCAAATTAGGTTTTTAAAATATGTAATCGGTCAGGGATCATCACATCGTTTTTCTTTTTCTACTTTTCCAATTCCTAAACAAAGACTGACTTTTCTTTAAACTTGTTACACGTTACCTACTATTACACAAATGATCGGTTCGGTTTCGGTTTAGGTCTCGGATCAGTTCGGTTGTTGGTAGTTTTGTTTGAGGATTGATTTGTGTTCACTCCTAGCGTTAACAAATGATATTGGTAACTAATCCTTCAAGGTGACTGTAGGGATTGAATCTAGATGCTCGAGAAATCAAATGTGCTCAAGTTCATTTGATTCTACTTAATCTTCTTACTATGAGTGATTATATTTTGCATTCCCCTCATGAGATCGATTGTTGTTATTATTGTTTTTTATAATTGGTATCAGAGCCTTGTTGCTCTAAATCTATTAATTTGAAGATTGAAGTGTGTATTTTGAAATGTTCATTAGCTTCGAATTGTTTGTCTTTTGAAGATCTACTTATTATATTATATTTAAATGTCAAGTATACAATTGAGGTAATTTTTTATAGTTTTCTGCGGTCAATGCAATAGCCCATCAAATTAGGTTTTTAAAATATGTAATCGGTCAGGGATCATCACATCGTTTTTCTTTTTCTACTTTTCCAATTCCTAAACAAAGACTGACTTTTCTTTAAACTTGTTACACGTTACCTACTATTACACAAATGATCGGTTCGGTTTCGGTTTAGGTCTCGGATCAGTTCGGTTGTTGGTAGTTTTGTTTGAGGATTGATTTGTGTTCACTCCTAGCGTTAACAAATGATATTGGTAACTAATCCTTCAAGGTGACTGTAGGGATTGAATCTAGATGCTCGAGAAATCAAATGTGCTCAAGTTCATTTGATTCTACTTAATCTTCTTACTATGAGTGATTATATTTTGCATTCCCCTCATGAGATCGATTGTTGTTATTATTGTTTTTTATAATTGGTATCAGAGCCTTGTTGCTCTAAATCTATTAATTTGAAGATTGAAGTGTGTATTTTGAAATGTTCATTAGCTTCGAATTGTTTGTCTTTTGAAGATCTACTTGTTATATTATATTTAAATGTCAAGTATACAATTAGGGTAATTTTTTATAGTTTTCTGCAGTCAATGCAATAGCCCATCAAATTAGGTTTCTAAAATATGTAATCGGTCCAGGATCATCACATTATTTTTCTTTCTCTACGTTTCCAATTCCCAAACAGAGACTGACTTTTCTATAAACTTGTTACGTATTACCTACTATTACACAAATGATCGGTTCGGTTTGGGTTTAGGTCTCGGATCGGTTTAATTGTTGGTAGTTTTGTTAAAGGACTAATTTGTGCTCACTCCTAACGTTAAGAAATGATATTGGTAACTGATCCTTCAAGGTGACTGTAAGGATTGAATCTAGACACTCAGGAAATCAAATGTGTTCAAGTTCATTTGATTCTACTTAATCTTCTTACTATAAGGTAACTAATCCTTCAAGGTGACTGTAAGGATTGAATCTAGACACTCAGGAAATCAAATGTGTTCAAGTTCATTTGATTCTACTTAATCTTCTTACTATGAGCGATTATATTTTGCATTCCCCTCATGAGATCGATTTGTTGTTATTATTGTTTTTTACAATTGGTATCAGAGTCTTGTTGCTCTAAATCTATTAATTTGAAGATTGAAGTGTGTATTTTGAAATGTTCGTTAGCTTCGAATTGTTTGTCATTTGAAGATCTACTTGTTATATTTATATTTAAATGTCAAGTATACCAATGTTTTTAAAACCAGACCGGAAAGCGAACCCAGAGGCCTAAAGGTTCTTGGTCGAACCGGATTACGAACTGGATGACGCCATATATACATATATATTATATATATATTATATATTATATATATAATTCTAATATATATAAACTAAAAAACACGCACCATTCAGTAAACATAGCCTAATTTAACAAAATACAACCATCCCAGTTTAAACAACCATAAACCAAAACAAAATACAACATCCAAAATTTAAACAAACCATACATCAAAACAACTATAGTCTAAAGTTTAAATTATATATATATATATATATATAGATATATTATATTAGTAATATATATATATTTATATAATTCTAATATATATAAACTAAAAACACCGCACCATTCAAGTAAAACATAGCCTAATTTAACAAAATACAACCATCCAAGTTTAAACAACCAGAAACCAAAACAAAATACAACATCCAAAATTTAAACAACCATAATCAAAACACTATAGTCTAAAGTTTAATAAAATAAATAACCATCACCACAGTTTTTATATCATCACCGTGGGACATCGCTAATCACCATCTATTATTTACAAATTATCCAATTCTTCATCATCACCATCATCATCAATTGTAATATAATTATCCTCTTCATTGACTTCTTTACCTAAAATAGTAGAATGGACAATTGAACATGATAAACAGAATTACTAATTGAGCATCCATTATACATCATGTACAATGCATATAAAAATTACTAACCTTGATATGTTGCTTTCTAAAGTAGACGATCGAGGTTTTTGGTGGCTCTTCATCTAGCATGTTTTCTAACTCATCATAATCAAGTTCTCCTTCACCTACTTCATCAACCACCAAAATTCAGTTCTATCAATGCTTTCATAATCGACTGGATCATATGCTCTTTTACTTTCCTTGAGCCTAGTTGAAACAAATGTTATTAACTTTGTAGTATGATTACTTGATTATTTTAAACAACACAAAATTCAGCAACACAAAAAGAACATGTCACTATTAAATATTCGAAAAGAAAAATTAAATCACATAGACATAAAATCCAACATGATTATTAATGCTTTTTATCCCTATGTGTGATCAAGAGAAGTATATTTTCCTGCACATATGGAAGTAATATAACATATTAACATACCTATTTTATAGAAGTAATTGTAGTGGATATATACGAGGTCATTAAGCCGTTGATGCAATCGGATTCTTTTTTTAGTGTGTATTCTTTCAAAAAACGCTCAATTGCGTTCACATCCAGATGAAGATGCGGTTTGAATCAATATTCTTACAGCAAAAGATTGCAACTCCGGGACATCTCCACCAAACAATCCCACCACTCATCTAGTTTAAAAAACTTAGATTAATAATATAAATCATATTTAAACATTAAACAAAGTAAGTAATATTACCCGGACGGGTAGTCAAACGGAAGCAAGAGCAAGTGGTCGAGCAAAACTACTTTCTCGATCACGAATTTGTATATTTGATTTGTAAGTTTTATTGGATCTACACTTGACTTGTTCTCAATCATCAAGAACCCCTCCAAACACCTCCTTCTTTTCCAAAGTGTTATCCTTATATATTAAAATACTGGATTTAACCATAAGCACATGCATGAAGGTCCCTCGTAGCATCCTATCCTACGTGCATCAATAATATCGGTATATTGTTTATAGTTACGTTCCTTGTGCGAAACACTCTTCAATACCTTTCCTTGCTCTATACGTACCCTTCATACACATACCCTAAAGAAGGCTTTTCATCGGATCACAAATACGCAAAAGCCTTAGAATCGGACCCATAATCTTCACGGTTATCAACCAATTTTTTTCCAAAGATGATAAGCCTAACATCCTAGCTTTTGGCATTTTCAAGACCTTCTAGTAGTCATTAGAAGCACCATAGCTTGCAAATCTGATTTATGATCATATAAATGATGTACCAAAACGAGTAGCACCTCGATGAATGATTTCTGTCTAACCTTGTCTTTTTCTCAACCAATTTAATGGCCATTTATGGTTATTAGTGAAAACAGTCACTCGAGATGCAAGAGTTACTAAGTCAGCCATAAAATGGTATTTCTGAAACATCCTTCATAATTAGATTAATGCAATGAGCTGCACAAGGAGACCAACAAATCAATGGATATCTCTCGCATAATAATCTTCATGTGGCCTTGTAGTTAGCAGCGTTATCGGTAACAAAGTGAACAACATTAGCAGCACTAGTGGACACTCCGTAATTTCAGGTTAGCATCGTTAACTTTTCATTCTTTTATATGTTAAATTCGGGTAACACATCGTTAACTATCGTGAATTTAAACCACCATCATTTATTTTCCTTAACATTCATTAAACATTATAGTTGAGAATGAAAATGAAAAATAATAAACTTGATTCTTACTAACTTGCTAAAAATCATTAATAATGTCTACTAATCAAATTAGAGGGACTAAAACGAGTATTACCCAAAACTTTAAATCCTTATAAACTAACCAACTCTCAAACCCCGTAACCCTATTTTTGTTGCAGCCGTTTTCACATTCGAACCACACCTGCTACCGACGACATCCTCACCGTGCGTGAGTCTCCGCAATCCCGTTCTCCCTTACACACCTCCGGCGACCCTCCTTCGGAAATTGTCAACGTTCGGCAACCATCGTCACTCCGGCAGCCCTGGTTATCGTCGAAACCGTTCCGCACTTCGTTTGGTTAGGTCTCTCATTCGTTACTTTCATTTTGGGTTGCGGTTTCGCGTTCAGGGTGTTATGATCTGCTGGCATGGTTTCGATTTAGTGTTTGTGTGGTGGTGCTTGGTCTGTTGCGTTCCAACGTGTTTTCATACGTGGTTGTATGAGTTATTTTGCTGGTTCATGTATGCATGTAGGCTTCTACGTGATTGGTGTGTGTTGCACATATGTATATATATACATGAAATCTGCGAACATATATATATATATATATATATATATATAGGTGTGTGAGTGTGTCTCTGCGCATATGGTTGTGTATATTTATATTTTAGGTTGTACGCGTGTGTGATTCATATGTGTGTTTGCTTTCTGCAATTGGTGTGTTAATCATGATTCTTTGTTCTGTGAGTGATGTGTGGAGCACTTGTATGTGGGTTGTGTGGTAGGTATGGCCATGCATATATCGGTGACATATATGCAAATTATATATTATGGGTATGGGGCGCATGGGGTGTTAGGTGTATGGTCAAATTATATATTTTGTCATAATATATAATACGTATTTTCTTTGTGTGAGTAATATAGGTATTTAATATATGTGAGCTTGTTACGTTGGGTTTTACGCGTTCGTGCTGAATTCTAAAAAAAATAAAAAAAATAAAAAATAAAGAGTCATATAATTAAAGTGTATAAAATGTACCTTTATACGTGATAATTGGGTCTATACATTCCATGTGTATGCGCATTGAGTTGTGGGTTGTGTTGAGGGTGTTGACTAGTAATGGAGAATAATCGATAACATACACCATAACCGAACCGTGAAACGCGAAACCGTACGACCAAATTTATTAGTATGTAATATTAATTGATATATTAAATAAAACTCAGGTTAATTGGAACCCGATCCATTGTGCTTACACTTATTTGTTGCAACGCACTCAAGGTGAGTCTTCACGGCCCTATTTTATTTTCTTTCCTTTTTGGGGGAGAAAACATGCAAACGTATTTACAAAATGGTTTTAGTATTATTGATAACGCCTGTTACGTTAGTGCAAACATTATTGAAAAGTCCTTACATTCTCGAACCGTTAGTAATGTGTAGCGAGGTAATTCTGAGTAGTACTACTGGGTTTGACAAACCCCGCCCGGGCTAGTCGCGCTAGCTTGATTGGAGGTCAAACGGGTGCGTTATTGACCTAACATTTGTCACTGTCTGGGTTAGACGTGACGGGAAGGCAACAAACATACAAACAGTCAGCTTCGGTTTGAAACGCTAACTAACTTGTTTATAGGCTAGCTACCTATCGATATGCTTTAATTACTTTACCATTCGAACAGTTACAAACATTTTTATCTGTTATTAAACCTGTGAACTCACCAACTTTATGTTGACACACTTTAGCATGTTTTCTCAGGTAACAGGAACACTTAAGCTTATGATGCACGATTAAGGAACACACTCAGGACATGCATCATCAAACATATTTACTTGCATTGAACATTTTGTTTCGACTTAGCACTTATAACTTTCAGTACTGTTTACATTTTGTTATTCACTTCCGCACTGCTATTCATTTCAGTTTTATGCTTCCGCAATGATGTTTATTTCTTTTGCTACTCTGATTTAAGTCAAACATTTATTTTTAAATTCATTTAGTGTCGTTTAATATGATCGTGTCTGAGATCCTGGTTTGTCACACGCCTCGTGGTAAAACTCCGCATGTGGAATTTGAGGGTGTGACAAACTAAATCTACCATTTCCCCAAACAAGTTGCTTAAATTTTCAGCATTACTCGCGATATCCGCTGCATCACAGATTTGATAAATGAAATTCCTTTTAAACAATAGACTAAGAAATTATAAGAGGCCTCTGTCTAACATCTCGCCATCCATCATTTGTGAAGTCGGTTTGGATCGATAAACATCCGAGCATGTTCTTGACGAATGGATAAATAACAGTACAAACCAAAAGTCAAACAATAATACGAACTATAATTTAATGGTTTCATTGATAAAACCTAACGATTACAAGCTCGTTACAACATAAGAATCAAGACACTTGGCAAGGGGAAGATCGAGGATGATCTCCCTCTCATCCGGCAGCCCTAGGCTCCAGGCACACTCTCCCTCTCGAAATCCTTAATCTCTCTACACATTGAAACTGGTATATATAGGCCTCGGCCCATATTAGATGCGACTGGCCCATTCATGCGATTGGACCATGCGTATGGTTCAATCGTACGACTGGACCATGCGTATGGTTCAATCGTACGACTGGACCATACTTATGGTTCAGTCTTACGAATGTCCCAATCGCATCCTTAGTCGCACGGCTAGTCCATTAGCATGGCTCAGTCGAACGACTGAGTCTCATTCGCATATGCTCCTGCGAATGACCTAGTTTCATGTGTTTACAACATATCAGGTGTAATACTTAAGCCTAGACTATTCGTCAAGCGACGAACACACTATATATGACTATATATGCTCCAACATCACTCATATGCAACCTATTTCAGACCATATCTGTCACACCCCACCTTGACGGCGGAAACGTCGAGATGTGAGGGTTACGATTGTTCACAGCCACATAACGCTATTTATTAAATCCAAATATTAATCATAAGATTCAATTGTGACATTACAAGCAAAGTTTCAACAAGAATAACATCTGTACAAATGCTACAAATAACATGATCATCCATTTTATCTCTAGGTCCAATCCTAGGTGTGGTAAGCTTCAAAGAGTAGAACACAAACTTGAGGTATTCTGAACATGTTAAAAATAAAAGGTCAACATAAAAATGTTGGTGAGCATTCCATAGTTTTCATACATAAGTATATAAAAGATGGCAATTCAAGTCATAAGTTAGTGAATAAAGTGATTAGGGATGTTATGAACAATGCAACAATCAAACCTCGACAAAAGTTTTACAAGTCTCAAACGTTAAAAGTATATACGATCAGCTAAGTGTACTTGGATCAACCAAGCAGGCTTGTCTTACCCATAGATCTATGACTTCGCTGGGCTAGCAATAGTTAATGATTGTACATATAATGCCATAACATGGTAACCACAAAAGTTCAACTAACCACAACTCTACATGATGAATTGCCATAAAGTTACAAGTCTCAAATGAGTTTACAAGTGCAATGATAATAAGTTAACATGTTTCCCCCCAAGTGTGAAAATAAGCAAAAAGGGTATGGAAATACTCACTTGATATATACAAGGTGACGATAAGAATTTAAACGAGGTTCCAACGGTTTCTTTTACAAGGTACCTAGATGTATAGATTCCAATATTAAGTTCGATAATAAAATTACCCATGAGACGTGAACTAGGGTTTCAATTGTAATTTGGGGGTTTAAATAATGAATTGTTTTTGGTTTAATACAGATGATATAAATCAACTAAGTTCAAGAATAATTTAGAAATGTCACAACAATTTAAGTTATTGATTTAATAAAAAAGTATAATATATGAAAAGAATTAATTTAATAATTAACTATTTAAAACTTGATAAAGATAATTAATTGCATACTTATTAAATGCTATAAATTCTTTAAAATCATTTTATAGAGTTAAAACTTTTTAAATGATTTATTATAAAAGTCTAAAATAAAAGTAAAGTTTAATATTTAATATCAAGCCGTTATATGATTTATTATCAAGCCTTTAAAATAGCATATAGAAAGTGATATTGTTTTATAAGTTTAAAAAGAACTCAAATAAAATTTTAAAGAATACTTAGTAACTAGTTATATAACATGTTAAATGTATAAATGAATAATTAATTATTTAAATACTAATTAAATAACTATTTCAATAATTATTCATTTAAAACATGTAGACTTGTAATGTTTTAAATAATTTACATTTGACCATAATAGATTTAAATAATTAATAATGTTTTTTTATAATCCTTGTTATCCATAAATAAGTAGTTAAATTTAAAATCATAAGTTTTTTTTAAACCTTTAAAATAAATTCTGAAATATTTTAGTTAACAAATTAATTTTTATTTTAATTTATTAATATAATATTAATTTTTTTTAAATTAGAATTATAGCAAAACAATTAAATAAATAAAAAAATTTTGGCAGAGGCCCGGTTCGAACCCGGGACCTCATACCTTTGATGACCGCTCATTACCAGCCGGGCTAAAGCCCAAGTGTGGTCAAATTCCTCTTTAAATTCTTTTAACATTAATTACTTATTTCCCCCAATCTTCATGAACCCTAATTCGATTATGATCCAATTGACCATCCAAACAACGTTGTTACCGAAATCATTCATGGGGCTTTCGATGTTCACATAAAACCGAGTATATGATGAGGTTTAATTACCTAATTTGAATCGAAAAGGTGCATGATCACGTTATAGATGTCGCGCCTGATGTGATAAAGTAGTGATGCATACATCGATGATAATCAAATTAAGTTCGTACGATGCTTTGGATGATATGATAGTTGAAAGCCCTCGATCAATTTTCATTGAGATTGGCCACAGGAAGGTGATCGACCTAGTGCAGATCGTGATGAGAATAAGCTTTGAATTCGATGAGATAGCATTCTATAAGTCAAATTGAGTTCGTTTATGGATGAAACGGATTAGATAGGTGTTACCCTCGATTATATGTTGTCAATTACTATCGGTTCACATCAAACGGGTACCACGTTTAATCGGAGGTTACGGTTTTAATTTGATGTTGAATTACAGCCGTTATAACTCAATTGATTCGATGATTAACTCTGGATGATTACAGAAACGTTATGTGTTGCGAATCTGATCGATTTCGCACATGTTCTTGCTGTAACCGATTGTGTGTTGAATTGAGTTGCGGTTTCATTTGGTCAAGTCTTTAAGGTCGGTTTTAAGCGAATTAAAAGAGATTACCTCATCGAAACCAGGCCGCGAGAGGTTTAGAACGGTTAATGGTGCTTTATTCGACATTTTGGGTGTTTTGTGGTCGCGGGAGGCGGCGACCGGAGACAGAGGGCCGAGGCGGGGGGGGGGTCAACGGTGGTTTGGGTTATGTTAATTGAAGTTTCATATTTGGTCCCTGTAATTTTAAAGGTTTGGTATATATGTTAGAACTTTAAATTCAAGTTTCCAAAATAACATAAATACCCCCGAACTTAGTTTAACTAATTGTTAGTTTCCAAGCTTTCATAAAATTATTACATTATTAATCGTATTATATTGTTATTATATTAAAATTTTTATCTTTATTCACTTAATTTTATAATAATAAGCAAACATTATAACACTTATGTATATTTTATATTAATTTGTTAATCACCAAATTAATTATTAGCAGCACTAAGTGACACTCCGTAATTTCAAGTTAGCATCGTTAACTTTTTCATTCTTTTATATGTTAAATTCCGGGTACACATCGTTAACCTATCGTGAATTTAAACCCCATCATTTGATTATTTTCCTTAACATTCATTAAACTTATAGTTGAGAAGAAAAATGAAAAATAATAAACCTTGATTCTTACTAACTTGCTAAAAATCAAAATCATTCTAATATAACTTGCTAAAAACTCATCTTACCACAACATTAAATCCCTTTATAAACTAAATCCTAACTCTAAACTAACCAACCCTCACTTACCTATTTTGTTTGTTTGCGTTTTCACCTTCGAAACCACCTGCTACCGACGACCTCCTCACCGTGCGTGAGTCTCCGGCAATCCCGTTCTCCCTTACACACCTCCGGCGACCCTCCCTTCAGAAATTGTCAACCGTTCGGAACCATCGTCACTCGCGGCAGCCCTGGTTATCGTCGAAACCGTTCGCACTTGTTTGTTTGGTTAGGTCTCTCATTCGTTACTTTCATTTTTGGGTTGCGGTTTGCGCGTTCAGGGTGTTATGATCGGCTGGCATGGTTTCGATTAGTGTTTGTGTGGTTGTGCTTGGTCTTGTTGCGTTCCAACGTGTTTTCATACGTGGTTGTATGAGTTATTTTGCTGGTTCATGTATGCATGTAGGCTTCTACGTGATTGTGTGTGTGTTGCACTATGTATATATATACATGAAAGCTGCGAACATATTATATAATATATATAATATATATAATATATATAGGTGTGTGAGTGTGTCTCTGCGCATATGGTTGTGTATATTTATATTTTAGGTTGTACGCGTGTGTGATTCATATGTGTGTTGCTTTCTGCAATTGTGTGTGTTAATCATGAGTCTTTGTCTGTGAGTGAGTGTGGGAGCACTTGTATGTGGGTTGTGTTGGTAGGTATGCCATGCATATATCGGTGGACATATATAGCAAATTATATATTATGGGTATGGGGCACATGGGTGTTAGGTGTATGGTCAAATTATATATTTTGTCATAATATATAATACGTATTTCTTTGTTGAGTATATATAGGTATTTAATATATGTGAGCTTGTTACGTTGGGTTGTTACGCGTTCGTGCTGAATACTAAAAAAATAAAAAATAAAAAAAAATAAAGAGTCGTATAATTAAAGTGTATAAAATGTACCTTTATACGTGATAATTGGGTTTATACATTCCATGTGTATGAGCATTGAGTTGTGGGTTGTGTTGAGGGTGTGACTAGTAAATGGGGAATAATCGATAACATACACCGTAACCGAACCGTGAAACGCAAAACCGTACGACCAAATTTATTAGTATGTAATATTAATTATATATATTAAATAAAACTCAGTTAATTGGAACCCGATCCATTGTGCTTACACTTATTGTTGCAACGCACTCGAGGTGAGTCTTCACGGCCCTATTTTATTTTCTTTCCTTTTTGGGGGAGAAAACATGCAACGTATTTACAAAATGTTTTAGTATTATTGATATCGCCTGTTACGTTAGTGCCAATTATTGAAAAGTCCTTACATTCTCGAACCGTTAGTAATGTGTAGCGAGGTAATTCTGAGTAGTACTACCTGGTTTTGACAAACCCCGCCCGGGCTAGTCGCGCTAGCTTGATTGGAGGTCAAACGGGTGCGTTATTGACCTAACATTTGTCACTGTCTGGGTTAGACGTGACGGGAAGGCAACAAACATACAAACAGTCAGCTTCGGTTGTGAAACGCTAACTAACTTGTTTATAGGCTAGCTACCTATCGATATGCTTTAATTACTTTACCATCGAACTTCCAAAACATTTTTATCTGTTATTAACCTGTGAACTCACCAACTTTATGTTGACACATTTAGCAGTTTTCTCAGGTAACAGGAACACTTAAGCTTATGATGCACGATTAAGGAACACACTCAGACATGCATCATCAAACATATTTACTTGCATTGAACATTTTGTTTCGACTTAGCACTTATAACTTCAGTACTGTTTACATTTTGTTATTCACTTCCGCACTGCTATTCATTTCAGTTTTATGCTTCCGCAATGATGTTTAATTCTTTATGCTACTCTGATTTAAGTCAAACATTTATTTTTAAATCATTAGTGTCGTTTAATATGACCGTGTCTGAGATCCTGGTTTGTCACACGCCGTCGGTGGTAAAACTCCGCATGTGGAATTTGGAGGGTGTGACAGATTGGTATTAGAGCCACAGGTTATAGGAACTAGGATTGCATTTGCATCTAGACATAGCCTTAGACACACACACTAGCATTGCACAGACACACTTACGGGTTACAAACTTTGTACGAACATTGCATGGTATACTCGCATTACGTTACAGAAATCCATATCATTATCACTTGTACCATCCATGTCACCCGTATCATCCTCATCGAGCAGAGAGGCGAAGGATTCGGCTCGCTTGCCTTCGACATCTACAACCGTTTCTTAACCCCCCGGGGCAAAGCGGGGACTCGAATCTAACGTCGCAGCGGGGCACCGGGAGCACATGTGCACTCACTAGCACGACTCCGAGGGTTAAGGTGATCCTACATAGACCCTCCTACCCTCTTTATTGCACTACACCCTGGTCTTTCTACCTTCTATCTTCGCTGAGCAATCAGTCACCATGCACTGCGACGTCCACGACCTAGCCTGACAACCAATAGATCCTGGAGGACCAACCGGACATGTGAATACTTACAGCTCCAAAGGAAAAGCCTTGAAATCCACTGACGAGTGCCATAATAGACTCATAAGGAAAATTCTCTACCCAGATGGGCAGGATTGTTTCCATCAACTGATATATATATATTGAACTAGCTTGTGGATTTGAATACATTGTACTCTTACAATATATTTTTATCAAGAATTATTATGGGGATTGATTGACGCGTGGATTGGGAGCTGATATTTGGTACATATGATGATATATGCGTGTCTCGTTGTGGTGAACGTTGAAAATCATGTCTGGAAGAAGAGATGGACATCCTAGAGGAAGAGGTAACATTAACATGGACCCAGGCTGAGTGGACGATGTTATCAATAAGGTTGTTGCTGACGCGCTGTGCAGCATATGAACAGACCCGAAATCAGAACCAGAATAACCAGAACCAAAATCAAGGAGGTAACCTTGAGCCTAACGGACCCATTGGTTTTCCCTATGATAACTTATTAGCGAATTCTAAATTTTCGTACATCGTCATGATCTTTTGATTCAGGCCAAGCAGTCTGTACATTCAAGATGCGAGGTTTGTTCTTTGAGAATTGAGTTGCCCCTTGAAGTGGTCGAAGAGATCATCGATTCGAGGAAGAGGGTATCGGTTTTGATAGTAAGCTTGTTGAGTTCCCGGTAGTCGATGCATCATACGAATGAACCATCTTCTTCTTTTCACAAATAGTACCGGTGCACCCCACGCGCGATGAACTAGGGCGAATAAAACCCTTATCGATCAACTTGCAATTGACTAGCTAATTCTTGCATTTCAGACGGTGCAAGACGATAAGGAGATTTAGCCACAGGGTTTGCGCCAGGGATTAAGTCAATCTTGAACTCAACTCTCGCCACGGGAGGTAATCCTTTAAGATCTTCGGGAAAAACTTCGGGAAAGTCTCGCACAACCGGAATGTCTTTTAACTCCTTACCCTTGGCTTTCGTATTAACTACATATGCCATGAAAGCCATGTAGTTTTACTTAAGCACTTGTGGGCCTTGATACAAGACATGAGTTTGAGTCTTTGGGATGATTTCTCCCTAAAGACCTTCAAAGTATCTCCAGTCGGTAACGGAATTCAAATACACTTCTCGAAACATAGAATTTCCGCACGGTGTTTGGCTAACCAATCCATGCCAATGATAACATCAAAGCTTCCCAATTGCATAGGAATAAGGTCGACGGAGAACTCGTGTTCGTTAAGGTCAAGGTGCAGTCGCGTATCACGACATCAACGACAATAGATTTTCCATCGGCAACCTCGACCGTGAAAGATCTCTCAGTTTTGCCGCGGTTTAGAAGTATAGGTTCGAATTCCAAGGACACGAAACTCCTATCGGCACCCGAATCAAACAAACAGATGCATAATGATTATTTACAAGATACATACCTATTTGGTAGCAACCTATTATTGATATGATGAACATAGATAGGAAATTTTGCAAAACAAGAAAAGGACTAGAAGAAATTTAACGGCGTACCATCACACCACGTCGTTGTTGGCTTGCGCTTGGTTGGCGTTGATGTTGAAAGCCCTACCACGAGCCGGTGGCACAGTTCCCGCATTGCGAGGACATTGAGGGTGAATATGGCCAGCCTCGCCACAGTTGTAGCAGGTTCGGTTGGTAAGCATGGCAGTGTTATTTGGTGCACGAAGACAGGTAGCCACCAAATGACCATACTTTTCACACAGCGAGCAGACTCGCAGGAATGTTGCTTGAATGATGGTACTTGCACGTGTACACATAGGATGTGGACCAGCATAAACTTTAACCATGGGGCTTGATTCGCACCACCATTTGTTTTTGAGGAGCATTAGGGGCGGTCACAGCGTAGTTGCGTGTCGGGGTGAACTTACGCTTCTTGTTTTGAGAAGATGACTCGGCCTTTACCTCCTTTGTTGCCTCGGGTGTCACCTTCGCTATAGCCTTGGAACCCTTTGCCGACTCATGCCAGCTCACACCCCAACCTTGAGGCGGAAACGTCGAGGAGTGAGAGTTAAGATCGTTCATAGCCACATAACGCTATTATAATCCAAATATATTTCACACATAAGTTTAATTGTCACATTACAATATAAGTCTCAAAGGATAGAAAAACATAACCTAAAATGTAACAATTCATTCTAATTATTTATTAATCTAGGTCCATTCCTAGATGTGCAAGCTTCAGTGTGTAGATATTCAAACCTGGGCATTTCCTGAAACATGTTAAAAATATAGGGTCAACAATAATGTTGGTGAGCATTCTATAGTTTTAAATACATAAGTATATAAAAGATGGCAATTCAAGTCATGAGTTAGTGAATAAAGTGATTAGGGATGTTATGAACAATGCAACAATCAAACCTCGACAAAAATTTTACAAGTCTCAAACGTTAAAAATATACGATCAGCTAAGTGTACTTGGATCAACCAAGCAGGCTTGTCTTACCCATAGATCTATGACTTCGCTGGGCTAGCAATAGTTAATGGTTGTACATGTAACGCCATAACATGGTAATCATGAAAGTTCAACTAACCACAACTTTACAAGATGAATTGCCATAGGTTCACAAGTCTCAAATAAGTCTACGAGTGCATAATAAGTTAACATGTTTCACCCCAAAGTGTGAAAATAGGAAAAAAAAGGGGTATAGAATACTCACATGATCAAATAATATATATTTGATGATTAATATGAATAATAACAAGCAACGCTTCAACGTAGACCTTCACAACGCACCTAAAACAAGTATATTTATAAGATTTTTAAGTTAAAAAAAATTAACGTTTTAACGCGAACAAGAGTTTAGGATTTTGGGGTTTTATAAACAATTTGGTAAACCCTTATTTATATATTTAGTTCAATAGGGAAACATTATAAATTTTAAGGAGAAATAGCCATTGTTAATAATTGTGCAACAAAAACATATATCTTTAATCAAAAAAACATAAGACTCAATAATAATTAATAATTCAAATTATTATATAATCCTTTGCTTGTACAATACTTAGTTATAACTTTTATAATACAATATAAAATATTTTATAAGGATAAATTTACAGAAAAAAATATTTTGTTGATTTTTAAAAGGTTAGAAATTTGTAAAAATTATTTTTACATGAAATAGATATTTTTTTTCTAAAATAACATTAAGGCTAAAAAAAACACTTTAAATAAAGAGGGTGCCCGGGTTCGAACCCGGGACCTCTTAATTGAAATGTGATGAGTGAACCAGTGAACCAGGCTTCCAGCCGCGATTTAAACTCTGTTTTAATAAGCAAAATACAACAACACAGAAATCCCCCTAAATCGCACGAACCCTAGTTTGATCATGACCACAATTGAAGATCAAATCGAGGTTGCTATCGATTTAAATCATGGGGCTTTTGTTTCCCACAAGATTTCGAGTATATACATTCATTTAATTACCCGATTAAAAATGGATTTGAGAAGAATGCGACAATGAGCAACCCGCGGCTATTGAACAAGTAATCGATGAGTAATAGTTGATGATAATGGAATTAATCTTGTGTAAGCTTCGACGAGTAACCACGACTCGAAGCCCTCAACAAATTTCCGATTTTGAAGCGCAGAAGGTCGTGTTTGATTAGTTGTAGGTTGCGACTTCGAATGATGATGATTTTGATGATTTTGTTTGTTTCAGGTGCAATTGAGTGTTGCATTGATTAAGGATCGATAAACGACCGTTTATGCTGAGTTAATCGATTATTATTACGGTTAATGATGAAACGACAATCGGGTTTAAGTGTTCGGTTTTGAACTCGATTCGGCTTGTAACCGATGTTTGAAGATGAGTAATTGGTGGCATAAGTTCGAAACGTTCAAACGAACCGATTGGAATGATTTTTGGTACCAAATTTCAGAGGTTTCGGGTGGATTTGGAGATCATCGGCGCCGCGCCGAACCTTGCCGGCCGGTGGCCGGAAATACGGGGAAGGGAAGAGGGAAAAGAGGGGTTTGGGTTTGGTTAATTTACACCATTAGTCCTTGCGGTTTTCAGTTTGTTATTTCAAGCCCAAACTTTCTTTTCACTGTTTCAAAATTGACAAAAAGGTCCCTTGAGTTTAAGTTTAGTGTTTAACATTTTCAAGTTTAGAAATTTCATTTCATATTACCTTTATTGTTCTATTATTATATTATTATTATTATTAGTACATAATTATTATTTCCCTTATAATTTGTTATTATTATTATCATTATTATTATAACATATTATTATTACTCTTAAAATTTAAAAGAGCAATTAAGATAATAATCATAAGCAACCCATAAGTTTCATAAATAACACAATTAGCCCATGCAAGAATTTAACAAGGCTGATTTTAAATTAACCTAAAATTACAAGATGTTACAGTCTCCCCTACACAAATGCGGTATCTCTCCTTCATATGATCCTCACGCTCCCAAGTGAACTCAGCTCCACGTTTGTTTTCCCAACGAACTTTAACGATAGGTGTGGTAGTTGTTCGGGTCTTCTTCAGGGTGCGATCCATAATCTCAACAGGCTTCTCAACAAAGTGCAATGACTCATCAACTTGAATTTCTTCTAATGGAACATGCAAGTTTTCATCAGCCAAGCACTTCCTCAGATTGAGACATGGAAGACAGGATGAACTCCGCTAAGTTTAGTAGGTAGCTCCAGTTTGTAAGCCACTTTTCCAATCCTTTTCAGAATCTTGAAGGGTCCTACAAAACGTGGAGCTAACTTACCCTTCCTCCCAAACGTACAACACCCTTCCATGGAGAGACCTTAAAAGAACCATGTCGTCGACTTGAAACTCCAATGGTTTGCGTCTTTTGTCGGCATAACTCTTTGGCGACTTCTTGCCACTCAAGGTTATTTCGAATCTTGGAAACTTTGTCAGTCGTTTCCTGAATAAGTTCCGGACCAGTGATAAGATTTTCCCCAATGTCAGTCCAACAGATTGGAGAACGACATTTACGACCATACAACGCCTCGAATGGTGCCATCTTGATACTTGAGTGATAACTATTGTTATACGAAAATTCCGCGAGCGCGTAAATGCGTATCCCAATCACCACCAAATCAAGAACACAAAGACGTAGCAGATCCGAGGGTTTGGATTGTTCGTTAAGTTTGACCATCGTTTGAGGATGGTAAGCCGTACTTAAATCCAATTGAGTTCCCAAGAGTTCTTGCATCGAAGACCAGAAGTGCGAAGTGAAGCGAGCATCTCGATCGGAAATATGTGCAATGGCACGCCATGATGACTCACAATTTCGTCAACATAGATTCGAGCCACTTTGAAACCTTGTACGTATCTCGTATAGGTATGAAATGTGCTGTCTTGGTCAAACGGTCAACAATGACCCATATACTATCATGACCACGAGGTGTACGAGGTAACTTGGTTATGAAATCCATGGATATATGTTCCCATTTCCACATAGGGATTTCAGGTTGCTCAAGTAAACCACTTGGTCGTTGATGCTCGGCTTTGACCCTTGCACACGTGTGAGACTTAGAAACATAAGACGCGATATCTTCTTCATTCCAAGCCACCAATATTGACCACGCAAGTCCATGTACATCTTATCGGAGCCAGGATGAATGGAATACGGTTTGATGAGCTTCGTTCATAATGAAGTGTCGAAGGTTATCACGATTCGGGATCCAAAGTCGATTCAAGAAATACCACATGCCATTCGGTTTTGTTTCCAGTTGTGACCGAACATTAGGCATCAATCTTCATCCTTCCCTTCGCCAGTACGTGCCCTTGTTGAGCCTCGCGAATGCACAACTCGAGGTCACTATCGATCTTATGTTTTGGAGCATGATAGTAGCCTCGTTGACATCCACATGAATCTCGGTATCAAATTCCCTAACGTATCAAACCATTGCCTTCGATCTCGAATTTCTCGAAGCGAGACAGTCTTATTGTGAACCTTGCGACTTAGCGCGTCGGCTACAACATTCGCCTTTCCAGGATGGTAGCGAATATCGCAGTCGTAGTCGCTAATTAACTCGATCCATCGTCTTTGTCTCATGTTGAGATATTTTGGTTAAACACGTGTTGGGACTCTTATGATCGGTGTAGACTATGCATTGCGTCCCATATAAATAGTGTCGCCAAATCTTCAACGCGAAACCACAGCACCAAGTTCAAGATCATGAGTTGTGTAGTTTATTTCATGAACCTTCAATTGCCTCGACGCGTATGCTATAACTTTGCCTCGTTGCATGAGACACAACCAAGACCTTGATTAGAAGCATCACAATATACCGTGAAGTCGTCGTTTCCATCGGGAAGTGTGAGAATAGGAGCGTTACACAACTTGCGTTTCAATGTCTCAAAAGCCTCTTCTCTGCTCGGGTCCCCATTCAAAGAGTCGGTTCTTTTGGGTTAGCGACGTTAATGGTTTAGCAATCTTCGAGAAATTCGCTATGAACCTACGGTAATATTCCGCTAACCCAGAAAAGAACGAACCTCGGTTGGGGTTGTGGGAACGCACCAATTCTTCACCGCTTCAATCTTAGCAGGATCAACGTGAATACCTTGGCTATTCACCACATGTCCTAAGAATTGAACTTCTTCCAACCAAAATCACACTTGGAAAGCTTAGCGTACAATTTCTCCTTCTTCAAAAGTTCAAGAACTTGTCGCAAGTGTGTCTCGTGATCGACTTTCGTCATGGAATAAATAAGAATGTCATCAATGAACACGATTACGAATTTATCCAAATACGGTTTACATACTCGATTCATGAGATCCATGAACACAGCAGGTGCATTGGTCAAACCAAAAGGCATAACCATGAACTCGTAGTGCCCATATCGAGTACGAAAAGTGGTCTTTGGAATGTCATCATTGTGAACACGTAGTTGATGATACCCAGAACGTAGTCGATCTTTGATAATTGAGTTGCCCCTTGAAGTTGGTCGAAGAGATCATCGATTCGAGGAAGAGGGTATCGGTTTTTGATAGTAAGCTTTTTGAGTTCCCGGTAGTCAATGCACATACGAAATGAACCATCCTTCTTTTTCACAAACAGTACCGTGCACCCCACGGCGATGAACTAGGGCGAATAAAACCCTTATCGGTCAACTCTTGCAATTGACTAGCTAATTCTTGCATTTCAGACGGTGCAAGACGATAAGGAGATTTAGCCACAGGTTTTTGCGCTAGGGATTAAGTCAATCTTGAACTCAACTTCTCGCACGGGAGGTAATCCTTTAAGATCTCGGGAAAAACTTCGGGAAAGTCTCGCACAACCGGAATGTCTTTTAACTCCTTACCCTTGGCTTTCGTATTAACTACATATGCCATGAAAGCCATGTAGTTTTTACTTAAGCACTTGCGGGCCTTGATACAAGACATGAGTTTGAGTCTTTGGGATGATTTCTCCCCAAAGACCTTCAAAGTATCTCCAGTCGGTAACGGAATTCGGATACACTTCTCGAAACATAGAATTTCCGCACGGTGTTTGGCTAACCAATCCATGCCAATGATAACATCAAAGCTTCCCAATTGCATAGGAATAAGGTCGACGGAGAACTCGTGTTCGTTAAGGCTCAAGGTGCAGTCGCGTATCACGACATCAAACACATAGATTTTCCATCGGCGACCTCGACCGTGAAAGATCTCTCTATTTTGCACGCGGTTTAGAAAGTATAGGTTCGAATTCCAAGGACACGAAACTCCTATCGGCACCCGAATCAAACACACAGATGCATAATGATTATTTACAAGATACATACATGTTTGGTAGCAACCTATTATTGATATGATGAACATAGATAGGAAATTTGCAAAACAAGAAAAGGACTAGAAGAAATTTAACGGCGTACCATTCACCACGTCGTTGTTGGCTTGCGCTTGGTTGGCGTTGATGTTGAAAGCCCTTCCACGAGCCGGTGGCACAGTTCCCGCATTGCGAGGACATTGAGGTGAATATGGCCAGCCTCGCCACAGTTGTAGCAGGTTTGTTTGGTAAGCATGGCAGTGTTATTTGGTGCACGAAGACAGGTAGCCACCAAAGACCATACTTTCCACACAACGAGCAGACTCGGCACGGAATGTTGCTTGAATGATGGTACTTGCACGTGTTACACATAGGATGTGGACCAACATAAACTTTAACCATGGGGCTTGATTCGCAACCACCATTGTTTTTGAGGAGCATTAGGGGCGGTCACAGTGTAGTTGCGTGTCGGGGTGAACTTACGCTTCTTGTTTTGAGAAGATGACTCGGCCTTTACCTCCTTTGTTGCCTCGGGTGTCACCTTCGCTATAGCCTTGGAACCCTTTGCCGACATCGTGCCAGCTCTTAAATGATTCTCGGTGAGCTGTGCAGTAATAGTAATCGCCTCCTCCAAGGTTGTGGGCCTACTACCCACCACCGCATCTTGAATTTGGGGTGGCACTCCCTTGATAAATTTTTCAATGTTACAGGGCACGGTGTCCACCATGTGAGGTAGAAGCATACTCAACTCATGATGTCGGGTGGAATAAGCCAAATGATTCCCACCATCTTGTTGAGATTCCGTAATTCTCATCTAGCTTTTGTATCTCGCTCCTTGGACAAAACTTTTGAATCATAACCTCCTTGAACTCCTCCCAGGACAAGGCCAAAGCAACCTCAGTTCCACGGTTTCTCTTCTCACTATTCCACTGTGAGTGCTCGTTCTTGAAGAACACTTGTGGCATAGCGAACCTTGAACTCGTTGGGACACTCGCTAACAATGAACGTATTCTCCATACTTTCAAACCACTCGAGAAGTCCAGTGGCTCCTTCTTTTCCACTAAAGCTAGTGGGTTTGCACGAGTTAAAGTGTTTGAAGGTGCAAGTACGGTTGTTCCCTTGTTGATGTTCTCATTTTGATTGTTGCTATTGTCTCCATTAGCACCACTATTGTTCCCATTGATGTTGTTGTTGTTGCTATTAGCCATTAGTGTGCTATTGAGTTCAGCCACCATAGTGGGGAGAACGGCAGCCATTTGTCGCGCAATCATGGCAGCCAGCTTACGTCGGAACTTCCACGCTTTCCATGGTGACGAGACATGCTGGATATACAAAATGAGTTAGTTACAGGAGCGGGGATAACAGAGGATAGCAGTTTAACAAAGATAAGCTAAGAGTTTTAAGGTACACGGGATGTTTCCATTTGGTAACGCATTACCATTTGAAAACGTTGACACGTCAAGGTGAATTGACCCATTTACCTTAGAAACTTGTGTATGTTGACCATAGTTTATCACTCATCCCAGAAATCCCCAGGTAAGCATAACTAGTCCCGTAGGATTTATGCGATATGCTTGCCTTAGCCCGAGGGCCTTTTGCCAGGAAAACCAGGATACAGGTGTCTATGTGTCACACAATATTTCTTAGGTTCATAGAGTCAAAACCTTGATGAGATTTATATAGATTAGACATAACGTCTAAAGATCCAAGTCATAACATAAGCATAAGATTCCACGTGTCGACGAGAGTAAGATTAAGAGAGTTCATGTTCGGGAGAGTCAAAGAGTCAAAGTCAAGTTTAGGGAGACAAATAACAATGTTTAGGCAATCCTATGCTAAGGCATCAAATTGCACATAAGAGGCATAGCATTATGTAGCATGAAAAGTATATAATTTACAAGATAGAAATATAATTCTATAAGGTTCATGTATACTATAGCCTAGGTTACCATTTCTAATAACCTAGATCCCTATAGTTATGGGCTCTGATACCAATCTGTCACACCCCAACCTTGACGGCGGAAACGTCGAGGAGTGAGAGTTAAGATCATTCATAGCCACATAACGCTATTAATAATCCAAATATATTTCACACATAAGTTTCATTTGTCACATTACAAATATAAGTCTCAAAGGATATAAAAACATAACGTAAATGTAACAATTCATTCTAATTTATTTATTAATCTAGGTCCATTCCTAGATGTGCAAGCTTCAGTGTGTAGATATTCAAACTTGGGCATTTCCTAAAACATGTTAAAATATAGGGTCAACAATAATGTTGTGAGCATTCTATAGTTTTAAATACATAAGTATATAACAGATAGCAATTCAAGTCATGAGTTAGTGAATAAAGTGATTAGGGATGTTATGAACAATGCAACAATCAAACCTCGACAAAAATTTTACAAGTCTCAAACGTTAAAAGTATATACGATCAGCTAAGTGTACTTGGATCAACCAAGCAGGCTTGTCTTACCCATAGATCTATGACTCGCTGGGCTAGCAATAGTTAATGTTGTACATGTAACGCCATAACATGGTAATCACGAAATTTCAACTAACCACAACTTTTACAAGATGAATTGCCATAGGTTTACAAGTCTCAAATAAGTCTACGAGTGCATTAGTATAAGTTAACATGTTTCACACCCCAAAGTGTGAAAATAGGAAAAAAAAAAGGGTTAATAATCACGTGATCAATATAATATATTTGATGATTAATATGAATAATAACAAGCAACGCTTCAACGTAGACCTTCACAACGCACCTAAAACAAGTATATTTATAAGATTTTTAAGTTAAAAATAAAATTAACGTTTTAACGCGAACAAGAGTTTAGGATTTTGGGTTTTTATAACAATTTGGTAAACCCTTATTTATATATTTAGTTCAATAGGGAAACATTATAAAATTTAAAGGAGAAATAGCCATTGTTAATAATTTGTGCAACAAAAACATATATCTTTAATCAAAGAAAACATAAGACTCAATAATAATTAATATTCAAATTATTATATAAATCCATTTGCTTGTACAATACTTAGTTATAACTTTTATAATACAATATTAAAACATTTTATAAGGATAAATTTACAGAAAAAAATATTTTGTTGATTTTTAAAAGGTTAGAAATTTGTAAAAATTATTTTTACATGAAATAGATTTTTTTTTCTAAAATAACATTAAGGCTAAAAAAAACACTTTAAAATAATAAGAGGTGCCCAGGTTCGAACCCGGGACCTCTTAATTGAAATGTGATGAGTGAACCAGTGAACCAGGCTTCCAGCCGCGATTTAAACTCTGTTTTAATAAGCAAAATACAACAACACAGAAATCCCCCCAAATCGCACGAACCCTAGTTTGATCATGACCACAATTGAAGATCAAATCGAGGTTGCTATCGATTTAAATCATGGGGCTTTTGTTTCCCACAAGATTTCGAGTATATACATTCATTTAATTACCCGATTAAAAATGGATTTGAGAAGAATGCGACAATGAGCAACCCGCGGCTATTGAACAAGTAATCGATGAGTAATAGTTGATGATAATGGAATTAATCTTGTGTGAAGCTTCGACGAGTAACCACGAGTCGAAGCCCTCAACAAATTTCCGATTTTGAAGCGCAGAAGGTCGTGTTTGATTAGTTGCAGGTTGCGACTTCGAATGATGATGGATTTTGATGATTTTGTTTGTTTCAGGTGCAATTGAGTGTTGCATTCGATTAAGGATTGATAAACGACCGTTTATGCTGAGTTAATTCGATTATTATCACGGTTTAATGATGAAACGACAATCGGGTTTAAGTGTTTCGGTTTTGAACTCTATTCGGCTTGTAACCGATGTTTGAAGATGAGTAATTGGTGAGCATAAGTTCGAAATGTTCAAATGAACCGATTGGAATGATTTTTGGTACCAAATTTCAGAGGTTTCGGGTGGATTGGAGATCACCGGCGCCGCGCCGAACCTTGCCGCCGCGGCCGAAATGCGGGGAAAGAGGGAAAAGAGGGGTTTGGGTTTGGTTAATTTACACCATTAGTCCTTGCGGTTTCCAGTTTGTTATTTCGAGCCCAAACTTTCTTTTCACTGTTTCAAAATTGACAAAAAGGTCCCTTGAGTTTAAGTTTAATGTTTAAACATTTCAAGTTTAGAAATTTCATTTCATATTACCTTATTGTTCTTATTATTATTATTATTATTATTATTATTAGTAACATAATTATTATTTTCCTTATAATTTGTTATTATTATTATCATTATTATTATAACATAATTATTATTACTCTTATAAATTTAAAAGAGCATTAAGATAATAATCATAAGCAACCCATAAGTTCATAAATAACACAATTAGCCCATGCAAGAATTTAACAAGGCTGATTTTAAATTAACCTAAAATTACAAGATGTTACATTTATGGACTGCAAGCCACACTCTTTCAGTGGTTCTGAGGGTGCTGTCACATTGCTACGCTGGTTGGAGAAACTTGAGTCGGTTTTCGCCATGTGCAACTGTCTTGTTGGAAACCGTGTCAAGTATGCCTCTGGCACATTAGAAGGAGCAGCATTAACTTGGTGGAACTCACAAGTCCAGACGTTAGGACTTGAGGCTGCTAATAATCTACCATGGGATGACTTCAAGACTTTAATGAAAGATGAGTACTGCCCGAGGAATGAAGTCCAGAAGCTGGAAAGTGAATTCTGGAATCTTAAAATGGTTGGCTCCAACATTGAGGAATATACGACTCATTCGCACGAGTTGGCTACTTTATGTCCTCAGATGGTAGACCTAGACTACAAAAGGATAGAGAGGTATATTGATGGGTTAGCTCCTCAGATTCAAGCTAGTGTCATAGCTGCGGAACCTGAGACTATTCAGCATGCCATCCGACTAGCTCACAGACTCACTGATCAGGCAGTGGCGCAGGGCACTCTGCCTAAACGTAGTACTACATCTGGTTCATCTGACTATAAAGAAAATGGGATAATACCACCAGCAAGTCCTCAAACTCGAACAACACCCAGCAACAACAAGTCAGAAAGTTTGACTCTTCCAGAAGCTTCACAACAATAATCAGAAACAACAACAACAATGGTCAGGGAGCAAGTAACTATGGTGCAAGTATCCAAAGTGCAACAAATGTAACTTTCATCATCATGGCCAGTGTGATCGTTTTCGTTGTCAAAGGTGTGGAAGAATGGGCCATGCTGCTAAAGACTGTAGGGGTGAACTAATGACCAGGCAACAACCTATCAACAACGACAGGGTGAAGTGACTAGAGCTATTTCTATTGAGTGTGGTAAAGAGGGTCATTATAGGAAGGATTGCCCAAAACTAAAGAATGGAAACAGGGGGAATAATGGAAACAACAACTATGGGAATGACGCTAAAGGTCGAGCTTTCGTGATTGGGTCTAGTGAGGCAAGGAATGATCAAAACGTAGTTACCGGTACGTTTCCTCTGAACGACTGTTTTGCTTCTGTATTATTTGATACCGGTGCTGATAGGAGTTTTATCTCTGCCAAGTTTAGCAAACTTCTAGATGTAACGTCACCGAAATAGAACCTAGTTACACCGTAGAACTAGCTGATGGTAAAATGATTGACGCAACACATATTCTCAAAGGATGTAAACTAGATATCGGCACACAAGTTAGATATAGACCTCATGCCTGTTACACTTGGTAGTTTTGATGTGGTAGTCGCATGGACTGGTTATCTAAGACCAAGCTGAGATTATCTGTCGGGAAAAGGTCGTTCGTGTACCTTCCTAGTGGTGAAGTCTTATATGTTCAGGGCGAGAAAGGTGGTGTAGTCTCTGGCATCATATCGTACATGAAAGCCCGGAAATGCTTACGTAAAGGCCATACTGCTATTTTAGCTATGATCACAGAAAAGACTATCGAAGAAAAGAAGATCGAGGATATCCCTATTGTTCGTGACTTCCCTGAGGTTTTCCCTAAAGACTTACCTGGTCTTCCACCGCATCGTCAGGTCGAGTTCCAGATTGATTTGACGCCTGGAGCCACACCTATTGCAAGAGCACCGTATAGACTAGCTCCAAAAGAACTGGAAGAATTGTCTACTCAACTACAAGAACTCTTGGATAAAGGGTTTATCAGACCTAGCTCATCACCATGGGAGCCCCAGTCCTGTTTGTCAAGAAAAAGGATGGACTTTTCGCATGTGTATCGATTACCGTGAACTCAACAAAGTGACGATTAAGAACGTTATCCTCTTCCCCGTATCGATGATTTGTTTGACCAACTTCAAGGGTCGAGCTTTTATTCCAAGATAGATTTGAGATCAGGATATCATCAACTGAGAGTCCGAGAGGAGGACATATCAAAAAAAACATTCAGAACTCGTTACGGTCACTACGAGTTTTTGGTTATGCCTTTTGGGTTGACCAATGCACCAGCGGTGTTCATGGATCTTATGAACCACGTGTGCAAACCCTACCTGGACAAGTTTGTCATTGTTTTTATCGATGATATCTTGATATATTCAAAGAACAAGGAGGAGCATGAGGAACATCTTCGATTGATTTTGGAATTACTTAAACAAGAACAGCTATATGCCAAATTTTCGAAGTGTGACTTCTGGATTCGGGAAGTCCAATTCTTGGGTCATGTAGTCAATGAGAAGGGTATACATGTTGATCCAGCAAAGATAGAAGCTATCAAGAACTGGGCTATGCCAAAGACTCCGACGGAGGTACGACAATTTCTTGGATTGGCTGGATATTACCGAAGATTTATCAAAGGGTTTTCGAAGATCATCAACCACTTACAGCATTAACTCATAAAGGCACAGTGTACAGTTGGGGTGACAAGCAGGAGTCGGCATTTCAATTCCTAAAACAAAAGCTTTGTACGACACCGATACTATCCCTACCTGAGGGAACAGAAGACTTTGTAGTATATTGCGATGCTTCCATCCAAGGTCTTGGTTGTGTGCTAATGCAACGTGAGAAGGTCATTGCATATGCTTCCCGTCAGCTAAAAGTTCATGAGAAAAACTACACGACACACGACTTAGAGTTGGGAGCCGTTGTGTTCGCACTCAAGATATGGAGACATTACTTGTACGGTACCAAGTGCACCATTTATACCGATCACAAGATTCTTCAACATATTTTTGAGCAGAAGGAGTTGAATATGAGACAACGTCGCTGGGTCGAGTTGTTGAATGACTATGACTGTGCGATCAAGTATCATCCGGGTAAGGCTAATGTAGTAGCTGACGCCTTAAGCCGAAAGGAAACACCTAAGCCAAAGCGAGTTCGAGCATTACAACTCACCATCCACACCGGATTACCTGATCAGATACGTAATGCTCAACTTGAGGCCTTGAAGGACGAGAACCTGAAGGCAGAGTCCATGCGAGGCATGGAAAAGCAGTTAGAGATCAAGTCTGACGGAGTTCGTTATTTCATGGAACGAATATGGGTTCCTTTGTAGGGAATCTACGAGAACTAGTGATGGATGAAGCCCATAAGTCTCGATATTCTATCCATCCGGGTTCAGATAAGATGTATCATGACTTGAAAGTTTTGTATTGGTGGCCAACATGAAAGCTGACGTTGCCACTTACGTAAGCAGATGCTTAACATGTTCTAAGGTTAAGGTGGAGTATCAACGACCGTCTGGTTTACTACAACAACCAGAAATTCCAGTATGGAAGTGGGAGCAGATATCTATGGACTTCATCACAAAGCTACCTCGAACTCCTAGCGGATGCGATACCATATGGGTATAGTAGACCGGTTGATGAAATCCGCACACTTCTTACCAATCAGAGAGACCGGAAGGAGAAGTTAACACGTATTTACCTCAGAGAAATTCTCTCGGCACGGGATGCCAATTTCTATCATCTCCGATCGTGACGCTCGATTTACTTCACATTTTTGGCAATCATTACAACGAGCATTGGGTACACGGCTAGATATGAGCACCGCATATCATCCTCAAACTGATGGCCAGAGTGAGCGTACGATCCAGACTTGGAAGACATGTTACGCGCCTGCGTGATTAATTTCGGCAGCAGTTGGGAAACTCACTTACCGTTGGTTGAGTTTTCTTACAATAACAGTTATCACACGTCGATCAAAGCTGCTCCATTCGAGGCACGTATGCGTATGTGCCGATCACATATCATATTGTTGGGCGAAGTTGGAGAAAGCCACTTACCGGTCCTGAACTTGTGCACGAGACAACTGAGAAGATCGTAAAATCCGTAACCGCATGGCAGCAGCACGTGACCGACAGAAAAGTTATGCTGACAAACATCACCGACCGTTGGAATTTCAAATTGGTGACAAGGTACTTTTGAAAGTGTCACCTTGGAAGGGTGTGATTCGTTTCGGGAAACATGGAAAACTAAGCCCTAGATACGTGGGACCGTTTGAGATTGTCAAACGGGTGGCCCCGTAGCCTATCAGCTGGACCTACCCGAAGAACTCAGAGGAGTACACGATGTGTTCCATGTTTCGAACCTGAGAAAATGCCTTACAGATGAGACTCTTGTCGTTCCATTAGACGAGATACATGTGGATGAACAACTGCATTTCATAGAGGAACCGGTGGAAGTTATGGACCGAGAGGTCAAAACTCTTAAACATAGTCGTATTCCTATCGTCAAAGTCCGTTGGAACTCAAAGCGTGGACCAGAGTTTACCTGGGAACGCGAGGATCAGATGAAGAAGAAGTACCTACAACTGTTCAACGATCAGGCATCTACTTCTGAAGGTATCATTCTTACGATTTCTTTTTTTCAATTTCGAGACGAAATTCCCTTCAACAAGGGGATGATGTCACAACTCTCGCGTAACTTTACATTTCTTTCTTTTGGATTTCTTTCAGAGACTCTGGAAACCCTATCTTAAACAAATTTCGAACACCCATTCTATTGTTGCTGTTAAATTGGTGTTCTATGTTAACCTGAAGTTAATTTTCAGGACGAAAATTCTTTCAACAAGGGGATGATGTGACACTCCGTAATTTCAGGTTAGCATCGTTAACTTTTTCATTCTTTTATATGTTAAATTCCGGTACACATCGTTAACCTATCGTGAATTTAAACCCCGTCATTTGATTATTTTCCTTAACATTCATTAAACATTAGTTGAGAATGAAAATGAAAATAATAACCTGATTAACTTGCTAAAATCATTAATAATGGTCTACTAATCAAATTAGAGGGACTAAAACGAGTATTACCCTAAACTTTAAATCCCTTAAAAACTAACCCAACTCTCAACCCCCGTAACCCTATTTTTGTTGCAGCCGTTTTCACCTTCGAAACCACCTGCTACCGACGACGACCTCCTCACCGTGCGTGAGTCTCCGGCAATCCCGTTCTCCCTTACACACTCCGCGACCCTCCCTTCGGAAATTGTCAACCGTTCGGCAACCATCGTCACTCCGGCAGCCCTGGTTATCGTCGAAACCGTTCCGCACTTCGTTTGGTTAGGTCTCTCATTCGTTACTTTCATTTTTGGGTTGCGGTTTCGCGTTCAGGGTGTTATGATCGGCTGGCATGGTTTCGATTTAGTGTTTGTGTGGTTGTGCTTGGTCTTGTTGCGTTCCAACGTGTTTTCATACGTGGTTGTATGAGTTATTTTGCTGGTTCATGTATGCATGTAGGTTTCTACGTGATTGTGTGTGTTATGTATATATATACATGAAAGCTGCGAACATATATATATATATATATATATATATATATATATATATGTGTGTGTGTGAGTGTGTCTCTGCGCATATGGTTGTGTATATTATATTTTAGGTTGTACGCGTGTGTGATTCATATGTGTGTTTGCTTTCTGCAATTGTGTGTGTTAATCATGAGTTCTTTGTCTGTGAGTGATGTGTGGAGCACTTGTATGTGGGTTGTGTTGGTAGGTATGGCCATGCATATATCGGTGGACATATATGCAAATTATATATTATGGGTATGGGGCGCATGGGGTGTTAGGTGTATGGTCAAATTATATATTTTTTCATAATATATAATACGTATTTTCTTTGTGTGAGTAATATATAGGTATTTAATATATGTGAGCTTGTTACGTTGGGTTGTTACGCGTTCGTGCTGAATTCTAAAAAAAATAAAAAAATAAAAAAATAAAGAGTCATATAATTAAAGTGTATAAAATGTACCTTTATACGTGATAATTGGGTTTATACATTCCATGTGTATGCGCATTGAGTTGTGGGTTGTGTTGAGGGTGTTGACTAGTAAATGGAGAATAATCGATAACATACACCATAACCGAACCGTGAAACGCGAAACCGTACGACCAAATTTATTAGTATGTAATATTAATTATATATATTAAATAAAACTCAGGTTAATTGGAACCCGATCCATTGTGCTTACACTTATTTGTTGCAACGCACTCAAGGTGAGTCTTCACGGCCCTATTTTATTTTCTTTCCTTTTTGGGGGAGAAAACATGCAAACGTATTTACAAAATGGTTTTAGTATTATTGATAACGCCTGTTACGTTAGTGCAAACATTATGGAAAAGTCCTTACATTCTTGAACCGTTAGTAATGTGTAGCGAGGTAATTCTGAGTAGTACTACTGGGTTGACAACCCCCCCGGGCTAGTCGCGCTAGCTTGATTGGAGGTCAAACGGGTGCGTTATTGACCTAACATTTGTCACTGTCTGGGTTAGACGTGACGGGAAGGCAACAAACATACAAACAGTCAGCTTCGGTTTGAAACGCTAACTAACTTGTTTATAGGCTAGCTACCTATCGATATGCTTTAATTACTTTACCATTCGAACAGTTACAAACATTTTTATCTGTTATTAAACCTGTGAACTCACCAACTTTATGTTGACACACTTAGCATGTTTTCTCAGGTAACAGGAACGCTTAAGCTTATGATGCACGATTAAGGAACACTCAGGACATGCATCATCAAACATATTTATTTGCATGAACATTTTGTTTCGACTTAGCACTTATAACTTTCAGTATTGTTTACATTTCGTTATTCGCTTCCGCACTGTTATTCATTTCAGTTTTATGCTTCCGCACTGATGTTTATTTCTTTTATGCTACTCTGATTTAAGTCAAACATTTATTTTTAAATTCATTTAGTGTCATTTAATATGACCGTGTCTGAGATCCTGGTTTGTCACACGCCTCGTGTTAAACTCCGCATGTGGAATTTGAGGGTGTGACAAACTAAATCTACCATTTCCCCAAACAAGTTGCTTAAATTTTCAGCATTACTCTCGATATCCGCTGCATCAACAGATTTGATAAATGAAATTCCTTTTAAACAATAGACTAAGAAATTAATAAGAGGCCTCTGTCTAACATCTCGCCATCCATCATTTGTGAAGTCGGTTTGGATCGATAACCCGAGCATGTTCTTGACGAATGGATAAATAACAGTACAAACCAAAAGTCAAACAATAATACGAACTATAATTTAATGGTTTCATTGATAAAACCTAACGATTACAAGCTCGTTACAACATAAGAATCAAGACACTTGGCAAGGGGAAGATCGAGGATGATCTCCCCTCTCATCCGGCAGCCCTAGGCTCCAGGCACACTCTCCCTCTCGAAATCCTTAATCTCTCTACACATTGAAACTGGTATATATAGGCCTCGGCCCATATTAGATGCGACTGGGCCCATTCATGCGATTGGACCATGCGTATGGTTCAATCGTACGACTGGACCATGCGTATGGTTCAATCGTACGACTGGACCATACTTATGGTTCAGTCTTACGAATGTCCCAATCGCATCTCTTAGTCGCACGGCTAGTCCATTAGCATGGCTCAGTCGAACGACTGAGTCTCATTCGCATATGCTCCTGCGAATGACCTAGTTTCATGTGTTTACAACATATCAGGTGTAATACATTAAGCCTAGACTATTCGTCAAGCGACGAACACACTATATATGACTATATATGCTCCAACATCACTCATAATAGTGCAACCTGTTTCAGACCATATCTGTCACACCCCAACCTTGACGGCGGAAACGTCGAGATGTGAGGGTTACGATTGTTCACAGCCACATAACGCTATTTATTAAATCCAAATATATTAATCATAAGATTCAATTGTGACATTACAAGCAAAAGTTTCAACAAGAATACATCATGTACAAATGCTACAAATAACATGATCATCCATTTTATCTCTAGGTCCAATCCTAGGTGTGGTAAGCTTCAAAGAGTAGAACACAAACTTGAGGTATTCCTGAAACATGTTAAAAATAAAAGGTCAACATAAAAATGTTGGTGAGCATTCCATAGTTTTCAATACATAAGTATATAAAAGATGGCAATTCAAGTCATAAGTTAGTGAATAAAGTGATTAGGGATGTTATGAACAATGCAACAATCAAACCTCGACAAAAGTTTTACAAGTCTCAAACGTTAAAAGTATATACGATCAGCTAAGTGTACTTGGATCAACCAAGCAGGCTTGTCTTACCCATAGATCTATGACTTCGCTGGGCTAGCAATAGTTAATGATTGTACATATAACGCCATAACATGGTAACCACAAAAGTTCAACTAACCACACTCTACATGATGAATTGCCATAAAGTTTACAAGTCTTAAATGAGTTTACAAGTGCAATGATAATAAGTTAACATGTTTCACCCCAAAGTGTGAAAATAAGCAAAAGGGGTATGGAAATACTAACTTGATATATACAAGGTGACGATAAGAATTTAAACGAGGTTCCAACGGTTTCTTTTACAAGGTACCTAGATGTATAGATTCCAATATTAAGTTCGATAATAAAATTACCCATGAGATGTGAACTAGGGTTTCAATTGTAATTTGGGGGTTTAAATAATGAATTGTTTTTGGTTTAATACAGATGATATAAATCAATTAAGTTCAAGAATAATTTAGAAATGTCACAACAATTAAGTTATTGATTTATAAAAATTAAGTATAATATGTGAAAAGAAATTAATTTAATAATTAACTATTTAAAACTTGATAAAGATAATTAATTGCATACTTATTAAATGCTATAAAATTCTTAAAATCATTTTATAGAGTTTAAACTTTTTAAATGATTTATTATAAAAGTCTAAAATAAAAGTAAAGTTTAATATTTAATATCAAGCCGTTATATGATTTATTATCAAGCCTTTAAAATAGCATATATAGAAAGTGATATTGTCTTATAAGTTTAAAAAGAACTCAAATAAAATTTTAAAGAATAACATTAGTAACTAGTTATATAACATGTTAAATGTATAAATGAATAATTATTATTTAAATAACTATTAAAATAACTATTTCAATAATTATTCATTTAAAACATGTAGACTTGTAATGTTTTAAATAATTTACATTTGACCATAATAGATTTATAATAATTAATAATTTTTTTTATAATCCTTGTTATCCATAAATAAGTAGTTAAATTTAAAATCATAAGTTTTTTTTAAACCTTTAAAATAAATTCTGAAATATTTTAGTTAACAAATTAATTTTTTTTTTATTAATAATATATTAATTTTTTTAAATTAGAATTATAGCAAAACAATTAAATAAATAAAAAAATTTTGGCAGAGGCCCGGTTCGAACCCGGGACCTCATACCTTTGATGACCGCTCATTACCAGCCGGGCTAAAGCCAAGTGTGGTCAAATCCTCTTTAAATCTTTTAAACATTAATTATTTTCCCCCAATCTTCATGAACCCTAATTCGATTATGATCCAATTGACCATCCAAACAACGTTGTTACCGAAATCATTCATGGGGCTTTCGATGTTCACATAAAACCGAGTATATGATGGGTTTAATTACCTAATTTGAATCGAAAAGGTGCATGATCACGTTATTAGATGTCGCGCCTGATGTGATAAAGATTAGTGATGCATACATCGATGATAATCAAATTAAGTTCGTACGATGCTTTGGATGATAGATAGTTGAAAGCCCTCGATCAATTTTCATTGAGATTGGCCACAGGAAGGTGATCGACCTAGTTGCAGATCGTGATGAGAATAAGCTTGAATTCGATGAGATAGCATTCTATAAGTCAAATTGAGTTCGTTTATGGATGAAACGGATTAGATAGGTGTTTACCCTCGATTATATGTTGTCAATTACTATCGGTTCACATCAAACGGGTACCACGTTTAATCGGAGGTTACGGTTTTAATTTGATGTTGAATTACAGCCGTTATAACTCAATTGATTCGATGATTAAACTCTGGATGATTACAGAAACGTTATGTGTTGCTAAATCTGATCGATTTCGCACATGTTCTTGCTGTAACCGATTGTGTGTTGAATTGAGTTGCGGTTTCATTTGGTCAAGTCTTTAAGGTCGGTTTTAAGCGAATTAAAAGAGATTACCTCATCGAAACCAGGCCGCGAGAGGTTTAGAACGGTTTAATTGTGCTTTATTCGACATTTTGGGTGTTTTGGTGGTCGCCGGAGGCGGCGACCGGAGACAGAGGGCCGAAGGGGGGGTGTCAACGGTGGTTTGGGTTATGTTAATTGAAGTTTCATATTTGGTCCCTGTAATTTTAAAGTTTGTTATATTATGTTAGAACTTTAAATTCAAGTTTCCAAAATAACATAAATACCCCCTAACTTAGTTTAACTAATTTGTTAGTTTCCAAGCTTTCATAAAATTATTAACATTATTATATCGTTATTATTATTGTTATTATTATTACAATTTTTAGCTTATTATCACTTAAATTTTATAATAATAAGCAAACATTATAACACTTATGTTATTATTTTTATATCAATTTGTTAATCACCAAATTAATTATTAAGTATAACAAACCCAAAGTTTCAAAATGGCATAACAGGCCCTCTTAAGATTTTAACAAAGTTAACTTCTAAGTTAACAAAATTAAGAGATGTCACAATATTAGCCTATAGGAATCAACTATGAGTTTTACAAATTGTTTAGCATCTTTTAACAAACTCACACGCAATGCATGATAAGAAGGCCCTTGATATCCATGCCCTATAGAAGCTATTTTGCTCATTGCAATTGAGAAAAAAGGTATGTTAATATGTTATATTACTCTTCATATTAGGTTTCTAAAATTAGGTTTCTAAAATATGTCATCAGTTCGGGATCATCAAATCGTTTTTCTTTTTCTACCTTTCCAATTCCTGAACAGAGACTAACTTTTCTATAAACTTGTTACAGATTACCTACTATTACACAAATTATTGGTTCGGTTTGGGTTTAGGTCTCGGATCGGTTCGGTTGTTGGTAGTTTTGTTAAAGGATCGATTTGTGCTCACTCCTAGCTTTAACAAATGATATTGGTAACTGATCCTTCAAGGTGACTGTAGGGATTGAATCTAGATGTTCGGAAAATCAAATGTGTTCAAGTTCATTTGATTCTACCTAATCTTCTTACTATGAGCGATTATATTTTGCATTCCCCTCATAAGATCGATTAGTTGTTGTTATTGTTTTTTTACAATTGGTATCAGAGCCTTGTTACTCTAAATCTATTGATTTGAAGATTGAAGTGTTTGTTTTGAAATGTCCGTTAGCTTCAAATTATTTGTCATTTGAAGATCTACTTGATTTCTGCTAAATTGATCAGATTTGAAGATGTTGATAGTGATTATATTGTTTTGAAGATGTTCATGTGGTTAGATGAGCTAAATTGAATCAATTATAGATACTTAGGATCTTAATTGAATCTAAATCACTAATTGAACACTTAATTAATCAAATTTTAAACAAATTGGTAAAAGATTGAAGCTGAAACTTTTCAGAATTGAGAAAATGAATAAGGCAAAAAGTTGGTACTCGCACGTAAAAAGTTCACATTCGCGCGAGAAGCTTGGTTTCGCAAAAGTTTGTTACAAAAGATTCTTTTCACATTAAAAGATTCAATTCTCAAAAAATTTGGTTTGAAAAGTAACCGGACGAAAAGTTAGTAATTGTTCACGCGAGGATAGTTGTAACACCCGGTTATTTAAAAAAAAGGCAAGGCATGAAGAATAAATGAAAGAAAAGCAATAAAGTCCAAGTGGTAGGACTAAAAGTCTCCAAAAGGACAAATCTTTGAAAAAGTTGGTGTAAAGGTGGGCATGGCCGCCCACCCTCACTTCACATCACCATCTTTTTCGGTTTTAGAGAGAGCAGAGGAACTCTAGGTTTTGAAGAAAAGAAGAAGAAGAGAAGTCGAATTCAAGGTAAGAATTTATGGTTTTTAAGTGTTTATGACGGATTTATCCCGGTTACATGCTTATGTGCTTATGTGGTTGTGTATGTGCTCGGGTGTGTGTGTTTGGTGTTGTTTTTAGGTGTTTGAACTCAATTGCAAGCGGGTTAGAAAGGAAGAAACACCCAAGTTGCACAGGTGAGTTCTAGACCCCGATTTTTACTTGTTTTAATCTATCTTTGGGGCTGAAAATATATTAAAACGATTTTCAAAGTTTAAGTATGTTTACCCGTATGTATTATGCTTGTTGGATGTTGATTCTTGAATGCTTATAGGTTATTCATGTTTAGAATAGCCATGTTAAGCTTAGAACAGATGGGTTGATGATTGGGTTCGAAAACATACTAGAAATACGTTACATAGAGGGTCCATGCACCTAGATAAGGCTCATGCGCCTGAAAATGCCTTAGAAAGATTTAAGTGTAATCCATGCGCCTGAACAGTAGCCCATGCGCCTAAGATTGCCTTAGAAATGTTTAAGTACAGCCCATGCGCCTGAACAGTGGTCCATGCTCCTAGAAATATTAGTCGGATGACTAAGTATAGGGCCTGCATAGTGTCCATGCACCTGCATAGTGCCCATGCGCCTAAGGACTTAGAATATTTCTGATTTTTTGGGGGGAAAGTGTAATGTAGGCTTTGACTTGGGAGATTCCCGGGGGCTATGTAAGTTGACTTTTTGAAGTCATTTTTGTTGTGATGATGTGATGTATGATATGATGTATGATTGTATGATATGTTTATGTTCCTTATATGATGAATGATTATCTTTCCTATGACTTTACGTGTTATGATAATGAATGAACCGAAAGTATTATGTAAAGTAAAGTGAAAGATAATGAAAAAGGAACATGATGAATGATGCATGCATTAACGAACGAATGAACGTAAGAAGTCTTGCAAGCAAACGTGTGAAGGTGCACACCCTATGTAGGTGTTAGCTCAACGGTGTGCGGGTTAGCTACCCCAAAGGATGCACATTGGGGTCCAATTCTTGTGATTGACCAAATGAATGGGATCCTTGCCGCTTGCCCTAAGTACTGGAGTCAGCTTCGTGCACAATGTTCGAGGTCTATGAATTACCTCAGACGCAATTACCCGCTTCGTGCACAATGTTTGGGGTATAGCATATGACATTGATCCAAAATAAAAGAGAAAAAGATAAATAGTGAATGTACTAGCCCAAGGTACTAGAGTCAGCTTCGTGCACAATGTTCGAGGTCTATGAAAGACCTCAGGCCCAGTTACCCGCTTCGTGCATAATGTTCGGGGTAATGTACATGTCACTAGAAGTAATGAATGAACGAATGTGAACGAAAATAATGGAAGATAAGAATGATATTATTTGTATGTACGTATGATGTATGATCACGAGTGAATGTAAAGTATAGTATGAATTTGAAAGAAAAGTATGTTTTATTTATAAAACTAGAACTCACTCAGCAACGCTGACTTTTATACATTTTCAGTTGGCAGGTAAATGTTGCTGAGGATGGCACGAGGCGGCTACTCAGCTCTTTTGGATGGCATTCTTTTGTTAATTTTTTTGCATTGTAATGCGAACGAATGATGTTTTGAAATGAACGCTTGTATTAACTTGCAAAAACATTTGTAATGATATGAAAAGTAAAATTTTTTAATGTTTCCGCTGCAATGTTTTCGTAAGGCAAATGTAATTATAATGTTTTATGTGCAATGAATGATCAACTGTGAGGTCTCCGGGAACGGGGCCTTACAACAGTGGTATTTGCACGAAAACTTCAAGTTTGAAGAATATTGATAAATTTAATCTCTAAGTCTGAAAATCACTAATCTGAAGCATATCACTACCATCATCAATATCGACACTAAGATTGGTACCAACACAGAACCTCCAAGACTTCTTAGTGAAAATGACTACCCTTACTGGTTGTATAGATTTGAAAATCATGTTATTTACACTGAACCCCAGATGATGCGGTTAATCAAACAAGGACCACACATTCTTGTGTATAACAATGATAAAGGAGAGTTGGTGCCTAAACCTAAACACCTCTAGGATGGGGAAGGTATGCAGAAAATGGAACTTAATGATACGGCGTATGTTGTGATCATTATGGCACTTACGTGTAAGACCCCGTTCCTGGGACACTTATAGTCGGACAATCATTGCACATAGAACATAAAATATATATTTAAATTTATTAAAATATCGTAGCGAAATGACTTAAAAAACCTTTCTTATATTAATGACTGTTTTTGCAAAACAATACAACATAGTTAACTGTTACAAAATGTCATCGTTTGCATTACATCACAAAAACGTCATAGTTATACAAATGGATGCCATCCAAAAATGCCAGCAGCTGACCTCGTGCCATCCTCAGCAACCATTACCTGCCAACTGGAATATACATAAAAGTCAATGTTGCTTAGTGTGTTCTAGTATTATAAAATATAATACTATACTTTTGTTTTAAACCGTCCTTTACTTTCATTCGCGATCATACAATATACATACAATAGATAATACTTATTATTATCTTCATCATCGTTCATCATTATCTTTCATTTTCCTTTGGACCAATGTCATGTGCTACACCCCAACATCATGCATAAAGCGGAAACTAGGTCGAAGTCTATAAATAGGACCCTATACATTGTGCCCGGTGGCCTAACCACAGTACCAGGGTAAGCGACAAGGTCCCATACGTTTGGTCAGTCATAAAGACCGGACAGTCTTTGGTTCGGAAAATGAAAATATGATCCAAAAACTAGTTTCCTCTTTCGGTTAAACAAATTTGTTGAATACCACAACCAACTATTACAAACAAAACTAAATCAAGTTCAAGAACTTCATCCTAATGTCAACATTATTTATGCTGATTACTACAATGCTGCCATGGAAATATACCGTTTCCTATATAAATTTGGTAAATAAAGTCAAGTTAACATATAATATTTGTTTCTTTGTTTCTTACCTACATTATTGAGTCATGTTTGTTACATGTTGTAGGGTTCACGAATGGAGCTTCGAAGGCGTATTGTGGAGGTGAAAGGCAGTATAATGTCAATGCATAAGTGGGATGTGGAGAGGCATCTGCAACCGTGTGTGAAGAACTTGATACATATGTTAGCTGGGATGGGTTACATCTCACCAAAGCAGCATACCGACTAATTTCCAAGAATTTATTATCTACGTCTCAATTTAATTCATTGTGTTCTACATCAACTTCGGTATTAGATGATGGAGTATTAGTTTTTATGTAAGTAATATGTATAAAATATTTGTTAGTAATATGATAACTGCATAATTCATAAACATGTGTAACTAAAAATGTGTCTCTATGTGATGCCACGGGTTAGCAATAACCAATTTTTTTATTCTTGCAAGGATTAGATGCACATTATAGGTGGCATTGCACTCTATGATTATTCACCCATCATAAATAATAAATTGTTATGATTGGAATGAACACAAGTAGTAGATGATTTGACCACTTTTGTAACACCTGGTCATTTTAAAAAGACAAGACATAAAGAATAAAAGAAGGAAAAGCAATAAAGTCCAAGTGGAAGGACTAAAAGTGTCCAAAAGAACAAATCTTTCAAAATTTTGTGTAAAGGTGGGCATGGCCGCCCACCCTCACTTCACATCACCATTTTCTTCGGTTTTAGAGAGAGAGAGCAGGGGAAACTCTCGGCTGAAGAAAAAGAAGAAGAAGAGAAGTCGAATTCAAGGTAAGAATTTATGGTTTTTAAGTGTTTATGACGGGTTTTATCCCGGTTACATGCTTATGTGCTTATGTGGTTGTGTATGTGCTCGGGTGTGTGTGTTTGGTGTTGTTTTTAGGTGTTTGAACTCAATTGCAAGCGGGTTAGAAAGGAAGAAACACCCAAGTTGCACATGTGAGTTCTAGACCCTGATTTTTACTAGTTTTAATCTATCTTTGGGGCTGAAAATGTATTAAAATGATTTTCAAAGTTTAAGTATGTTTACCCGTATGTATTATGCTTGTTGGATGTTGATTCTTGAATGATTATAGGTTATTCATGTTTAGAATAGCCATGTTAAGCTTAGAACAGATGGGTTGATGATTGGGTTCGAAAACATACTAGAAATACGTTACACAGAGGGTCCATGCACCTAGATAAGGCTCATGCGCCTGAAAATGCCTTAGAAAGATTTAAGTGTAATCCATGCGCCTGAACAGTAGCCCATGCGCCTAAGATTACCTTAGAAATGTTTAAGTACAGCCCATGCGCCTGAACAGTGGTACATGCGCCTAGAAATATTAGTCGGACGACTAAGTGTAGGGCCATGCGCCCCAATAGTGCCCATGCGCCGAAGTGGCTCATGCGCCTAAGTGTCCATGCGTCCGAATAACCCATACGCCTAAGTGTTCATACGCATGAATAGTGCCCATGCGCCTGAATACTTCATGCGCCTAAGTGATAAATGATTAAGTGTTGGCTGATGCGCCTATATAGTGATGAAACGCCCCAAACAGGGCTCATGCGCCCAAATAGTGCCAAAGCGCATAAGCACTTAGAAATTTTTTACAGAATTTTCTAGGAATCTGTGCTTTTAGGGTTTTGACCGAGGTTGACTAGGGCTTATTTATGATGATGTTTCATGCATGGTTATGATTGTTCCTTGTTATTATTATTGCTATCATTATTATTACTTATAGTATGTGACTTTACGTGGTATGTTATTATCGTAACGTAAAGTATTTTGTAATAATAAAGTGGATGAGGAATAAAGAAAATAAGAGGAACATTAATGAAAATGTTAACAAGTCTTGCAAGCTTACAGGAGGTACACGACCATGTTGTCGTTAGCTCAACTGTGTTGCGGGTTAGCTACCCTATTATGCACACAGGGCCAATAAATTGAGATTGGCAGGACCTTTGTAGCGTGTCCTGGGTGATTGGGTCGACCTTGTACACAGTACATAGAACCCTTTTGAGGGATATAGTTGACCCTTTCGAGGGATACAGTTGACCCTTTCGGGGGATATAGTTGACCCTTTCGGGGGATACAGTTGACCCTTTCGGGGGATACAGTTGACCCTTTCGAGGGATATAGATGGCCCATCACTCGTTTTCCATCGCGCATATAGTTAGGGTATTGCTCATTGGTCCATACAGAAAGTGAAAGATAAAGATAAAAGTTACAAAACAGACAAGGCATACAGTAAAGAGAACGAACATTATCTGTTCATAATGTTAATACGTGCTCGCATATACAGTACAGAGTTGTATTTTACAGAAAAGAGTATTTTCATATACAACATATAGAAAATATTTTATTACTTTAAAACTAGAGCTCACTCAGCAACGCTGACGTTTATACATTTTCAGTTGGCAGGTAATTATTGCTGAGGATGGCACGAGGGTGAAGCTACTCGGCAGGGAAAGATTGACATCCATTTGTATTCTATGTTGCTGTTGTTTTGTAATGCGTTAAAACAATTCTTTTGTAAACAATAAATGATGATGTATTGCTTAACAACAATGTTTTAAATTAAATGAATGGTTTTTTATAAATTATTTCCGCTGCTTAAGTTTGTATAATTATAATGCTTAATGTTTTAACTGCTGTGATTGACCAACTGTGAGGTTTCCCGGACCGGGGCCTTACAACTTTATGCTATATATAATTTACATCTTGATTTTAGCGTTATTTTACTTATTTTAACATGTTTTTAAAAAAACATTGAAATAGTTGGTTGCTTTATATGATTTAATATTAATAGTAATAAAAACAAACATTATAATATATATTAAAATTAGGTTACAATATCATGTAATACAATATTAAATAAATATATTGTTATATGGTTAATAATATAAAAATTTATGTATTAATTATTATGTATTATACTATTATATGGATTAAATAAAATCATGTATTACATATATTTAAGTTTTTGAAGTTAATATATTTAAAATTTTAATTATGGATAGTTATTAATCAAGAATTGTTAATTATAGGAGAGAGAAGCGAGAATACAAATTATTAGACATCTTATAATGGTAACAATTGTCCGAATTTATTTTTATTTATTAGTATAGAGATCTTTGGTCGGCAACTATATTGACTTTAAAAGTTTTGTAAATTAGCCACTAAAACTATGATAATTTACAAAAAAAGACCCCTACCACATTCAAAGCACTTGTAGCATAATTCTCTTCTTTCACTTCTTCTCATTAACACTACATGTTCACTTGTGCTTCTCCATCATTTTATTCATTCCCACAATAAAGAGCATATGATGTACCACTAGATTCAGCGGAGTACAACTACCTAAAACACCTGCTAAAAATTTGATTGATCCAGTCAACACCAAATCTCTAATCAATGCAATACACAAAATTGTCATCTCGTGCCTCCTAAAAGCACCATCCACCATCGTATGCCGCCCATCGCCACGACTCTCTTCGCGGATTATAAGAGGTTGTTTGATCATAGTGACTCAGTAATATCTAATTGAGTCAAAAGTTGTCCTAGTTAGAAGTTCTGACTGGATATGCATCTAACTAAAACTTGATTGTTTGATTCAGTATCTGACTAAGTTAAAAACAGTATATTTTCTAATCAACTAGAATCATTAATAATCTTAATCAAATACTAAATCAAAATCGAAACCACCATAACAACTATCGTCACCGTACACATTCCGAGGGGGGGTCGCACGCAGCAGGGGTCGCTCAGCAGGTGGTTTGGCTGAAGGGGCTCGCGCGCACGTGGGTTTGGCCCAGGGGGTCGCGCACAGGTGGGTTTGGTCGGGTCAACGTGTTTTGATTTAGGGTCTTGGTCAGCAATGAAGACCCGGTCAGCTAGCCCCGAAGCCGAAATCAAACGGTCTGACTCGCTACCGAGTCAGCCGGTCAGCCGGATCAGCCTGGTTAACCGAAAACAAACAACCCCTAAGCCAAAACCATCATATCAGCTAAACATAACCATCTTCGGACAAATGACGACGTTAATAGTGTACGTCCTCGTGTGCATTCCAAACCGATCCTAAGCCAAAGGAATACAACTATGTCACTAATTTCGATCGTGAGAAATAGATCTGAAAGAACCAAGAAGAAAAAGAAATAAGAAGGATATAACAAGGCTATGAGATTTTATTTTTCAAAGCAGGCATGGAGCAGAAGATTAGGGTAGAGTGCTAAAGTCAATAATTCACATATATAAGTATTTATCTATTACAAGTGTTTATCTTTCTTTCAACAAGAGTGAGTATTTTTGAGATAGCATTTTAACCGTTTATATTGATTTTGATGTTTCACTCACACAAAATTACATCAATGAGAGAACCCAATACCGTAAAAAAAACCCCATTAAGTTAGGTTTTGAATGTAATACCTACGAGATCACAAACTTTAACCATCACTCTCATACTATTAAACCAGATCAATTATTCAATTAGTCGTTCAAAATAAAATCTAATATAATTATTTATTGATTTTTTTCTTATATATATTTCTTTCACAACATTTTTTTAAAGTATAAATATGAAGCGGACAAATAGAGAATGCATATTATCATCGGTGGTGGGGGTATAAAATGTCGACTAGCAAATTAAATTAAGTAATATTGTTTCAATTATTATTAATCAAAGAGCCATTTGATTTGGTGGTAAGAAGATTGTGATGCAAGTTAACGGACTATGGTTTGAAACTAGCAAATATTTTTTTTGCTATTCTTATGTTTTTCGTTTTTATTTGATTTGTATTGCTTCTTTTTTCCGACTAAAGCACTTGAAAACATGATTATATAAGATTGAGTTAGGTTTGTTAGAGTTTAATTGTCTAACTTTTTTTATTTTGCGGTTTGTTGTGTGTTTCTATTATTTTTTATTTGTGGGATCAACAAACTGATTATATCATTTTTACAAGGTAGTATGCGTTAATGTTTTATAGCGGAGTGAAAGTTGTAGCGATGTGTTTTTTCATTTTTAGATGCCAAAGAGTTTTACATTGAAATGACAACAATTTATAACGATAGCCATTGCAACGTGTTTGGCTTCATGTTTTGATATTTGGGATCATAGGGTAAGTTCCGCGTAACGCGCGAGGGGAAAATCTAGTTGTAATCATATATTTGGTTCCGAGGCAAGTTTGACTATTATCAAACAAATTTGTAATAATATGAATCTAAAGAGAGGCTTTGCCTGTAATAAACGCAATCTTACCTTATCTACATCTCAAACTAGTATTTGTGGGCTCGTTAACATGCGTACAGTGTCTTTGCCTCAAAACGTACCAACTCACGATTCTAAGCCAAGCCAATGAGTGAGATTCGAACCATTATTTGTGCCTCATAGACTCATAGTCATGTTATAGTGGTACCATGACTCGCGTTTCCTATAATTGTCATGGCGTGGGCACCCAATGTGATTGTCGAGGTGAGTATCGAACCTGGATTTACCACTAGGCCACATCGAACCTTCTCTACGTCTTAACATCCCTTATAACCAGGAGGACAATGGTGATGGTATAATGTTGTCATATTCTTTATTAGGTTCATTTTGCTTGCTATAAAATACAATTAAATCTCTACATTATTATACCCAAAGATTATATTTTACACCTTTGTTCTTGATGGTGTGATCTTCATTCACCGGATATACAAGGTCATCAATGATTGAAGCTTTAAATCCTTAGCTTCGGCTAATCGACTTTGAAAAGTATTGGTGTTGTTGTATGAGTGAAGTGTAGGAGTAAAAACATAGTAGATAAATATTAATTGTACTATGATACTGTAAAGATAATGAGCTGTTCGTACAACAAAATGTTTCGTCTCGTGCATTATGTAGGAGACTATACCATGAACACGATTGAGGCATGGCATGCAACATATGGCGAGGCACCCAATAGCTCACAAACATTTATTAAGGAACGATACTATCAGAATGGTCACTTATTAACTTTATAAATACTTCTTTTGCGTACATTTAATATCTTATATTTCATGCTAGTACCCTCTAAAATATTATTTCAACTTACTCTAAAATTTACTCCTGGATAATTGGGTGTCTACGTATGTTACAAAATCATATTTTGCTCTTTGGGTAATCAACGATGTCGTGATGTGTTTGTGCAATCTATCTATTGCTTTTTTTTTGTGTGAGATTGCAAGAGACATCGCCTCTTGCCACTTGTGAGTTTCCATCAAGCATACGAGAAAGATTAAAGCTCTCTGCTTTGCTTAGCATAATGGATCTCGATCTTTGATGAACTGTTCCTCGATCCCCGGTAAACACAAGCTGATCCGTTGATGCTTTGTTTATAGATCGGATACTTGTTCCCCTCTACAAATAACGGATGTTATTAAGGTCTCTTCGTTTGACTAGATTAATTACGTAATCTTACCTTATACTTTGTATTCGTTAAGTATAAGTGTATTTGGTTCTTTTATAAACTCCATCGACATATCGGACCTTACCTTCTTCTCTACATCTTAACATTCATCGTTCCTGTGTGTGTTTCTTCAACTCTAATGACATCGATAACACTCCCATATCCACAATTAGGCTTCAGTCGTTCCCACAAAAATGCAATCACACCTACAGATTATCACACCCAAACATCACATTTCACATCTAGGTTTCCCACCACAATTCCTTTTGATGCCACCGGAAAACCCAGAAGAATCGGAAAGATTACACCCGTGAGAGCAATTCAACGGTGGTTGAGAAAGACCAGGAGTTCAAGCCTACGTTTGAAGAGTATTTGAAGGCCATGGAGACTGTTAAGAGCCGTAGAGAGAAGCGTAAAACCTCCGGTGAACCACCACCACCGTCACCGTCACCGTTGAGTGAAATTGGGGAAGAGAGTGATGAGTCGAGTGGTTTTCAAGAGCAAATTAGTGTGGAGAAAGATGAAGGTAAGAAGGTATGGTTTAGAAAGAAATTGGATCGTAAAGAAGCTCAAGTGGGTGTAAAGGTTGGAGGTGTTGAAGGTGTTCGACGAAATGACAGCAAGTATGTTAAGTTTAAAGAACAGAGCTTTGACATGAAAATGGTTTCTAAGGTTCAAGAAGTTGAAAGGGTTGTGCCGAATTCGAACCAAGGTGATGTTGTGAAGAAATGGACCCGAAAGAAACCGGATTCTAAAGAAGCCCGAATGGATACTAATGGGTTTGAAGAACATAGGTTTAACATGAAAAAGGTTTCTAAAGTTCAAGAATTTGAAAGGGTTGTGCCCAATGCAAAGGAAGGTGAGGTTATGAAGAAATGGACGCGAAAGAAAACGGATTCTGAAGAAGCCCAAATGGACATTACGTTTCAAGAACATAGCTTTAGGGGACCTGAAATGAGTTCTAATTCAAGTAAAAGTTATGTGATTAATACAGAAAGAGTTTATCGTGTGAAGAAGTCGGTGTTGAAAAGTGAGGATGATAGTGATGATGATATGGAGATACAAAGAGCTGCCTTTAAATCGTTAGAGGAATTTCCTGATGTTTGCGATCAGCCACGGGTCTCACGAGTAGATATGGAGGAAAGAATCCAGAGGTTAGCAAAGTGGTAAGTAATAAGACTGACTTATGATGATTACTATCATATGAGGGTGTTTGGCATGCATTTCGAAAGTGGTTATCTGATTATTTCATTATCTGCTCACAGACAATAGTTTCTAGTGTTTAGGTAAAGTGAAACTGGTTCTGGTTATTTATTTTAGGAGTTGCTACAATGAAAATGAATTGGATTGTCTAATTATGTAGGGTCATTTTATACATAAACTCTTGTATGATCTGCGTTTGCAATACACTCTAAAGAACTTATTATCTGATTGTGGAACTTTAAACAGCCTTATGCTCATCCAAACAGTCTCTCATATAGCCCATTTTGTTAAAGCTGATTGTCTTATTTTAATCATTCTATACACCTAATCATCTTTGAAATGCTATGCCAAACACCCCTAAAATGCTTTTCATTGGTTGATTATTATTTGCTTTATAGTGAGACATTAACAAATACGTTTGAAATATTTTTCATGCACCTTCGTTAAGTCAGTATTCATCATCCTATTTAAACAATGTATGTTATCTATATACATATTCTTGTATGAGTAATATCGCCTTTTGCCCTAATGGCGTATTGTAACTTTGCAGCTTGAATGGTGCATCCATCGACACTCCCGAATGGAATTTCTCAAAGATGATGAGAAGTGCAAAAATCAGATTTGCAGATTTTTCAATAATTAGACTAATACAGATCTTAGGAAATTATGGCAATTGGAGGCAAGTGCTTCAAGTCATTGAGTGGATGCAAGCACGAGAACGCTTTAAGTCTAACAGACTAAGGTTTGACTTTTTGTGCATGCCCTTATAACAGTAAAGATTTCTCCAACGTGTTAAAGATGCATGATTTGACCATACCTGTTATTTCACATGGCAAAAAGGCATAGATCTGTATAAAACTATGATGGTTAATGCATGTTCTTTGTGTTTCCAATTCAGAAATATTTACACAGCTGCACTTGATGCCCTTGGGAAGGCAAGGAGGCCCGTGGAAGCGCTGAACATGTTTCACACAATGCAGGTATCACTTTGCTTTGAGAGAATTTATTAATTTAAAACGAGTGACAAGATGAGTGGGTGGGGTAACAAGTCAAAATGGGTTGGGCTGGGTTGACCAGAAACACTTATATCCCATTAGCAATTTTTATATAATAATAATTTTTTTTTTAAGATTTAAAATGTATTTTATTGTATGTATTTGAAATACACTCTGGATAGCCTTGGACTTGTTTAACCCATATGACCAGTTTCCATTTTAGCTGCATTTTGATTGCACCCATTTGATATGTCAGAGATAAAACATAACTCGAATTGGTCATTCATCTCTCTGTTTGCTTATGATGTATTGCAGCAACAAATGGCTTCGTATCCAGATCGTGTAGCTTATCATTGTATTGCAGTCACCCTTGGACAAGCAGGTCATATGAGGGAACTTTTCCACGTGATTGATACCATGAGAGCTCCTCCCAAAAAGAAACTAGCTACTGGTGTTCTTCAAAAATGGGACCCGCGACTTGAGCCAGATTTAATAGTGTATAATGCTGTGAGTCTTTCTATATCTCGTATTTTGCATTCAAAGTTTCACTCTTATTTGCATATGCATCAGTTACAGAAAGCCGTAGATTTTTTTGCAAACAAAATAAGTATGTGTTCACATGTGTTTGTAGGTTCTAAATGCATGTGTACGCCAAAAAAATCTAGAAGGTGCGTTCTGGGTATTGCAGCAGCTAAAGCAACAGGGTCTACAACCTAATAGCATAACATATGGACTTGTAATGGAGGTATTGTTCTATATTCTTGTCTACACATATATTTATACAAGTCACAAGTGTGTGTGTATATGTATATGTACATGTGATATTCTCATGTTAATGAAGCTTTTATGTTTCTGTTATCTAGTTGAAATTCAGTGGCATTGAACTAACTTGTGTTCATTGGGGGCAGGTAATGTTGGCATGTGAAAAGTATAATCTGGTACATGAGTTTTTTAAAAAGATGCGGAAATCATTTATTCCAAATTCTTTAACTTATAAAGGTAAATTACTGGAGGTTTTCATCCTTATTCCATGTTACATTTTTTAATAAATATATTAATTTTTTAAGTTTTGGTTTTGTAGTTCTTGTGAATACATTCTGGAAGAAGGGAAAGTTGATGAGGCGATTCTAACTGTTAAAGAAATGGAAAAACGGGGAATAATTGGTTCTGCAGCCTTATATTATGACCTTGCTAGATGCCTTTGTAGTGCAGGAAGATGTGAGGAAGCTATTGTGCAAGTAAATACTATTTACATTATTATCCTTAAAATAATGACATTATTTGGTTTTTTAATTTAGAGGCAATTCATATGTATTTTTTTAAACGTTCAAAATTTCATATACATCCTTCTAAATTTCATGATCTCATATTTATGCTTTCAAAATACTGAAATTATCATATTTTACTCATTTTCATAGTAAATAAAATAATATCAATTACTTATAAGTTACAACAATCTGTTCGTTGAATAAATGAAGAGAACATCATATGCTAAGGTGATTCATGGTAACAACATTGTTTTCCTCTTTGTTTTAAGTAAATGAAAAAATATTGTTCATTAATAATTGATTTTATTTATGAAATGGATAAATATATTGCTGATGTTTGGAAAGGTTAAATTCAATATTTTTCTGATCTAAACCTTTTTTCATTTTCGTGTGACAATATTTAACTTTTTTTCCCTTCCATTTTGTGATTCCATAGATTGAAAAGGTATGTAAGGTGGCAAATAAACCTCTGGTGGTGACGTATACTGGTTTAATTCAAGCTAGTTTGGACTCTGGGAAAATTGAGAGTGCAATCTACATGTTCAAACATATGCACAAGTTTTGTTCCCCGAATTTAGTTACGTATAATATTATGCTCAAAGGGTACCTTGATCACCAAATGTTTGAAGAAGCAAAACAACTGTTTTGTAAATTATTGGGGAATGGGAATCATCTTACAAGTAAAGTTGATTACAAGCACGCGGTGTTACCAGATATTCATACATTTAATTTGATGTTAGATGCGTGTTTCGTGAATAAAGAATGGGACGATCTTGAATTTATCTACACAAAAATGCTGCAACATGGATATTACTTTAACGCAAAACGTCATTCCCATATGATACTTGCAGCCTGCAAAGCTGGAAAGGTAATTTCTTTAATCTTCTGCATGTTTTCTTGATCGCTGATTGCTGAAAATGAGGGTCATATAATCTTCTGTGGTACTATCACTGTCAGAAAACGAATTGGAGACAGTTTGATTCTTGTGAGCGAGCATAAACTTTATGATAATATTGACATCCATGAAAGGTTTTTGTTCGGTTTTTATTTAAACCCACATCAATCTTGGACTTGAGAAGTCGCATATTTGACTTTAAGAGTCAAAATGCACTTTCGTAGCATGGGAAAAACAACAGTCAACTGTAAACTAATCCATTTCTTGTCAATTTTGCAGGTGAATTTGTTAGAAACAACATGGAAACATTTGATCGAAGGTGACCAAATCCCACCACCACCTCTTGTTCAGGAAATTTTTTGTATGAAACTAGAGCAAGATGATTATGCTGCTGCATTCTCCTGTTTGATTTGTCTTCCTTCAACCGAATCACATAAATATTCCAGAAATTCATGGATGAGCCGTTTTAGAGATGATCCCAACCTTTTTCAGGAAGATACACTCCTACAAGTAATAGATAGGGTAAATAATTTATTGAGTAGAAACGAAGAACCGAATATAATTCTTATGAACTTGATGAGATCTTGTAAACAAATGCTAGATAGTTAACGGTAGAAGTGTTTAATATTGTAAATTGCGTTTATGCTAGAATGAAAGATAAAAGCCTAGTGAATTTTTCATATTAACGGAGTATATGCATAACATATACATCATAGGTGATGGCGGATGAGCAAGTGCTGATTGCGCAAGGCCTCAAGTCTCAACCATATAGGCCTTCTATTCGGCCGCCTTCAAATTACCCGTTTAAAACAGGCTTGGATGAGGTATGAACCACTAGTTACATTATCCGATGAATCCGGTTTTGAAAGTGATATGATTTAGGCCGATTTGGTTTTGACTTTTATTGACTCGATTTGAAGACCGTTAGGTTTGACACAAAACCAGTTTTTGTGCACCACCAATTATATTATAGATAATAATTGATGTCTTATTTTTCAAAATCCTTATCCCTACTTATCATAACTCCTGTAAACTGTTGTTAGTCTAAATATGATCACATTAATAAAGTTGGATTTTGAACTTGTAGTAAGTTTGTCATATGCCTGTGAGACAATGTTTTTGCGACCGGATCGGACCGGCCGATCTGACCGGTTCGACCGGGGATCAGCCCCCTAGCCGGTCTGGTTTTACAGTTCACCTGAATAAAACCCTAAACATGCACGTCATATTCTCAGCTTGTTTCATGTTCTTATGTTCTTTCATCTATATGTCTACCATGGCTCAAATCTACTCATTCTTCAACAAGAACTTGATGATCCCATTCCCAATCCCACATGTGATAATATAGGACACAAGGAACTAAACGTAGGTGTAGTGTATGGCCCTCGAAATAATAGACCCTTAAAAATTACCTTGTATGCGTTTTCTGTTAAATGTACTCCATCCTAAGTAACTAGCAAATGTATCTGGTTTGTCACACACGTAAGCAGATTCATGTCCAATGTCGACGTTGAATCGTAGTTAAATTAAACAGCCATCGCGTCCACAAATGGGCTCAAAGCTCTGTTAGTGAATCCTACAAGTATGACTCAATCGATGATGTATGCAACTATGCATGCATGATGAAAGTGGTTGCACATTCATATAGTTACCAAATTTATGGTCGTTAAATGATTTTCTGTAGATAGTTATAAATTGCTATGGTCGTTAAATCATTTTTGGTAGTTAGTTTTAGGCATATTAATGGATTCGATGTGGGAAAAGGGTTCTTAGAAATGGTTTGTATATAATTTGTTACTTATTGTGATCGATATAATTAATTGGTGACTAATACTATATGAAGGTGCTAAATGACGTGTTGTGCAATTATGCTTACATTGGAACCCAGATAAGTTATTATTATATGGTGTAAAAGTTTTTAAAAGATTGCTAGTGGGTTTTTTATGATACCATGAGGAAAATGTATCTGTTAAAAAGGGTTTATTTACAATTACAATAGGCTATATTACAAAACAAACACTATTTACTCGATCATGACCATTCTAAACTACGCATTTTTTGAAAAACCTATAAAAAGGTGTTTTACTAAAAGATAAAACATCTAAAATTGTCACCTATCCACATTTATCAATTAAAAAGTTACCTTGTTAAATATTATAATTATTTAATTGTTCAAGTAGACATTTTGATGGTAAAATGTTTTAGTTCCATCTAAGATGTTTAGGTTCATGATGATAATATTGGTTTGTGTATTTATGTTTTGGATGTACAACCTTAATATCACAAACAATCTGATATTCAGTGAAGTAGTAGCTTGATTTTAAGAAGTGTTAATTAGTTTTTATAGTTTTATAGTTTTATATTTAAAACTAATTTTCTACCAAACCTCCGCTCATATGCAGAGACATTGAGAGAGGGTTGGAAAGATGGCAATACATAATCAAATTTAATAAAAAAAAACTGTAAAATACATTGTATGATAGATAAAATGCGAGTTAGAAAGAGAATGATAAGTAGTTACATATCTATTTGTGTATCACAATTAAAACAAACAAAATATACATGTATTATGTGGTTATTATGATTTTATTCTTAAATTTGGCTATTTACCGAATTATCTATATGTATGTGAGTATAAATGAATTCTATAAAGTTAGAAACTTTTTTTATTACTTGTTATGCATTATTAACTAATATATGTATTTTTAAGAATTATAATCTAGTTTATTAGTGATACATGTATTCGATCATACACACAAGCCCACCCAGTTACACTATCTATTTAAGAATCACAAAATTTATTTTATATAATAATTCGATTTGGTTTTACTTCTTGATATAGTTCTGGTATATTAAATTTATTAAATGTTGCTAAGGTTTTGATGTAAAATCGTTAAAATTGGACACTAGAACTATAGAAACACTAGAAAATACCCTGATCCATCTTTGATTTTTATATATTAGTTGTTGTAGACTTCTCGCACCTAATTAAATAACTCGAGTTACTGCACTACAATTTTATGCTCGTGGGGTGTAATTGTTCCTGTTTGATGAGATTGCCGAAAAAATTGTATGTTTTCAAAAAATTTCAATTATAGTTTTTTGATTTCATCGCTCTCAATATCTATGTAGCATGATGTTTCACACATCATAAATTTAAGTAGATAAATAAAAGTAATGTTATGAAATTAGCCTAATAACAATAATAACATGAGAAGAAAAATATAGGAAGAGAAGTTTATATTATTGATTGATTTTTACAAATAAGATACAAAGAGTATTTATAGAAGTAGGAAACATAATCCTTTTATAACTCCAATAACCATTTGAATAACATAATAAGTATATCTCTAATTAAATCTATCTATATAATTATTGATAACCACAATAAATTATATTATAACACTCCCTTTTGGTTATCAACTTAATACGTTTGAAGATGCTGCCTTGCTAAAAACCTTGCTAGGAAAACCCAATGGGACAAAACTATAGCTAAGGAAAAAAGAGTGCAACGCGTATTAATTCCCCCTGTTTGCATCAGCTATGTCGCCTCATTAAAAACCTTACCAAGAAAACCTAATGGGGCACAACTTAGTGAAGGAAAAAGAGTGCAACTTGAATAATACTCCTCCTTATTTGTATATGCATCATTTAGTGATGAGTGTTGATCTTCAATGAAGTTGATGATTCGTCGGTAATCCCAACTGTGTTATTGCTGAAGTTCGTTAATGATGTATCATTTTCAATGAAATTTTAGTGCCTTAACTTTATAAACAAATACCACAAGATTCAAAATTGTGTTACATTACCTGCATCTGCAATACTAACTAAACTTGTTTTGATGTGTTAGTAAATATAAACTTATATATTCATACCTTGGAAATATTAAAATACTTGAATTAACATAGTTCATTGTCTATTCATTGGATAGAATATAATTGTGTATAACTAAAATAAACAATTATATATCAATTGCAATGAGCTACGAACTTCTAGATTAAAATTATTATTTTTTATTTATTTGATAAAAGATGATAATTGGAAAACATTTTAACATATTTAAAATGATAAGTTTAATCCATATTAAATATTTCAACATCTTATTGATTTAGTTTGATTGACTGATAAAACACAAATATTATTTCAACATCTCAAATCATAAATTTGTAACTTCATCTTTCATTTTAATTTATTCCTTTAATAATTTAAACTCCTTTAATCCATTGAAAAGATACAATCATATAGCATCATATCATATGATACTTATGCACCTCATGTTGTTTTTTTCATAAAAGCACATGGACAAACTACATCAATTAATACTTATCTTTTCGAGATAATCGTCGAGTCATTATATCACACTCACAGCGACTACTATCAATCCATATTCATAACATATTTCTTGAAGTTTTGATGTCAATACTTTCGGTCTTTACGATCATTCACAAACTTCATTTGGTATTCACTAATTACTTATGTGCATACAATCATCAAGAATTTTGGCACGTAAACTTTTCACCTTTAACACATGATATTTGTATCATATGTAAAGGTTTCATCAAATAAACTTCCAACATAAATGTCACATCATTCTTGTATGTAAATTCATTGAGATTCCATTGTCAACAGATAATATTTCTTTTATGTGTGTTTAATGGTGCACAAGATTTACATCTTTAAAAGGTTTTCAATTACCTTTTAAAGACTCAACTGTTTCTGAAAACTCATGAGGAGTTCAAGTTATATTCAATACAATAACATATATAATAAACATAATGAGTTCGAATCCGAATATATTATTCTCGAGAACTCACTTTAGATGATTATAGCAATTAATCATTTATGGAGTTTAATGCAAGTTTCAATGTCGAGTGAAACACAACATTCATATTACGCATATCAATTCTCTCTTTGTACTACCAAACTAATGGAGTGTTGGTTCGTTATTACATCCACCAGGAGAATGCGTATCCTCGTAATATATTATTTGTCTTTACGAAACTCCTTGTACCACCAATTTTCCTCAAATAATTCATTCGCACAAAAGACCTTATTTATAACCAACATATTAGAGAATTCAACTCCATCTTATTTGTGTATTTTCATTTTTGCCAATCATTATACATTTCTATTTAAAGGCAAATTTTAGTTCTTGATACTCATCTTTTTATTATTATTTCAAGCGCTTCGTATACAGTATTATCGACGTCGATTTTATTTCGATTCAATGTATTGTAGACGTAATATATTTATTGAGATCTCTTTATTTTCATGTATTTGATGTTTATCCAGAAACATCATGTCTATTGTCTTTGTGGGAGACCCTTATATCTACCTCGACTTGATGATCTTTATACTTGCTCCCTTTTCGAGAAATTTTTTTCATAGAATCGACCAGTCTACCACAATTCAGACGTGCCATAGAGTCATAACCTATATAAATTTTAATTGGATCATTAGTAGTTGGTATATGTGACATAGTCCTCTTTACATGTTAATGACTATGTATGGTAATTGATTCACTAATGAATTATCTTTCGAACATTTGGTTCGTATCTATTTGTTTGAGGATCAAGCTAATACACTGATAATTCATTACAACTTTTCACGATCCAACTGCTTTTTATCTCCCCCTAATGTTGGAAATATTGATTAATCAAAATGCATAACCCATAAATTAATCCATGGACAAACTTATTGGCAATGGCTCTATATTTTAATTATAGATATTATGCATGCCTATAATATATTCCCAACTTTCATTAAACTCTCATCTTTGTGCGTTGTGGTGAACAATTACAATATATACCACACAAACAAAAGACAATTAAGATGAGATCTATATGTTTTTGACCAAAACCCAACTTTAATAGGGAGAAAGTTTAACAACTTCTTGGCTTGATGTGAATTAGTGTTTTTGTATGTAAAATAACATGTTCAAAAACATGAACATATGCTCTTATGATCATTGGCTTTGCAATCAATTGAGTGTTCTTCTCAACAAAAGCAATTTGTGCATTAATTTAAGCAATATGAAGTTCAACACTTATTTCAATAATCATCAATATCTTGTGAATTAATGTCATCATTTCTATCAAAAATAATATCACAATCAAGAATAATATGCTTGCTACCTCATTAGCTAAGCCATAAACATACAACTTCAAGTTGTGAATTTGATAACCATTTAGACGATGCATCGATTTAAACACTAAATGGTATCCATAATAGGATATATGTATCCTTTATAAATTCCAGAAATATAAGATAATTATATCTTACTTTGATTGGTAAACTAATCAACTTCCGTTGAGAGCAAACATTGTTTGCTTAATTACCACGAAAAGTACATCATCATTGACTCGGGATGGTCTAACCGTCATGCCAGTTTATTAAATAATGACGATCTATAAACTTCTGGTTTATGATCATATATGCTTTATTGTACTTGTGCTTGTTTCATGCACGACATAAGTACGAGAGAATAGTGGCACTTTTTCCATATTATATTATTATAGAATCAGTGAATCACTCATTTAGTATGTCACTTTTTGTAATCAGTTTCATTATCAACATGGTTGATCTTATTAATATGATCACCATTACATTTTTCTTAATTTCTTATGTGAGCGTAAGATCATTATATAATAACATTCATGTCAAGGAAATGGTAGATTTAAACCACACAAGCTACATGATGGTTTCAAACTTTCAGTAATATTATCACTTTCAGAGCATAAATAAATGTGATTAATAGAAATTTATCATTTAACCTTCCTTATAATTATACTTATCATCACATAATATCAATTGAGAAGTGATTATGATCAAGTTATACAAAACTTATTGATCTTGAATTTCAAGATATTTTGTATAACGATAATAAGATTTAAAAAATATGACACTATAGCATAAAAACAAAAGATATACTATAAAGTCAAATTATACAATACAAAGAGTTACAACATATAACCATATAAAACATGTAATTATAAAACTTTATAAAGTAAGATGTTATCTTATCAATTTCAACACAAATATACATAAATTATGTATTAGCGTATCCCGATATAACCAATCACAAGTATATCTTAGGTATACATGTTTGTCACTTTTTATTGAATTTATACAATTATAATCCCTCTGATGTTTTAATAACATATGATCCAGAAAGTGTCAAAGTTAATTTCCAAATATATATTTTACGACAAAATTCACAAGCATATCTTTTACGACAAAGCATTCCATAGATACGCTAATTAAAGTTTATATACTTTTGATGTTAATATATAAACATGTATTATCTTTAGCAACATGAGTCGTAATCAATTATATTATTTTGATGTTTCTTTTATTATTATTTAAATCTTGAATCTAACATGGTTTTATAAGATAACAAACTTTCATATAATACCATAAAAGTTTTATTATTATTTGACATTAGAAGTTATGGTTAAGCTAATGAACTAAGATAATTTACACAAATGCTTGTAAATAGGAAACCTTCGAATCATATGCAACTAATAAACTATTTGAACTTGGTAAAGTCAATTTTCATAATAATAGATACATATTAAAGTAACAACTGAATATGCACATGAACATATCCCATAACTCTAATTTAATGGGAAAAAATTTTGAGAAGATGAAAAGTATACCTCATATATAAATGAAGGTGTATGATATGTTATTAAATTAAAATTTGATTTATGAACTACTTTGTAAAAATCAAAAGCCATCCACTTAGGATTCACGTTGCATAAACTAATAAAATGTTTAGTTTAACTTTAAAACAAAAAAAGAACATAAATAAAATTAAATGTTCTAGTTGTTGCAAATTAAAAATATATAGTCTTAAGGTTCACATACATTTTTTATTTTATTATAAGCGATCTTTTCTTTAGTTGATAAATATTTTATAAGAAACTATATATTTTTATTCCATATTTATTCATTTATGAATCATATGTTAACATAAAAGTATGTTAACGACTATTTAATCAATTTGTAACTAATACGAGGAATCAAAATAAACGACAACGATGTGTACTTTAATCATCATGTTGATATTTTCCATTATGTTCAAGATTGAAAACAAACTAAAAGAATCATAGATGAGAAAATTTAAAATAAAAATAAGAATGATAAAGAGTTAAAGATTTTTCATACCAAATCAACAATTTCCCTTGTAACCGTTTTTGCTAACATTTGTAACACCCGAATATTTACTATTTTGAAGCCGGTGGCGAAAGAAAAGAAAATAAAGTCCAAAAGTCGAGGAACCAAACTCGCCAACGAAGAAAAGTTGGGAAATATGGAGATATATGTAGGGAGAGGGCAGCCCACTCTCCCCACACTCACATTTCAGCTTATAAAGGGAAGAAGAGAGAAAGAAGAGGAAAAAAGAGGAAAAAAAGTGTTGGTTCGGGTCGGTTCGGGTCGCCAAAATCGTCGTGAAGCAAGCTAAATCGAAGCTCTTATCGTTGTGCTCGTTTAGGTGAGTTCTAAAACCCCTCTTTTACTTGTTTTCAAACAATTTGGGGCTGGAAAACATCTGAAATCGAGTTTTTCGTATGTGTGTAAGTTGACCCGTTTGTGTATGTGAATGTGTATGTATGATGCGTTGTGACTTGATTTCTTGCTTGCTTGTGCTTGAATAATGTTTGGTATGCATCCCTAAGGTTTAGGATGGTCGATTTAGGCTTAAAATGGGTTTAGATGAGTTTGGAGGCCGAAAACCCTCGGCTGCAGTCGGGTTGAACTGCATTCTGCATCAGTTAGGGTTAGGCGACCGACTGGAGGCCGAATGGAGGCCGAATGGAGGCCATACGGCCGATTAGGGTGCGATTGGGGTCCATTCGCACGATTGGGTTTCATTCGTACAATTGAAGGGCCAGTCGCATGGGGGTCATGCGACTGAAGGTTCATTCGCACGACTGAAGGTCCAGTCGCATAGGTGTTCATCCGCATTGTCCATTCGCACAACTGGATGTTCATTCGCATAGGTGTTCATCCGTATTAGTTCGTTCGCATGATGTTCAGTCGCATGGAGGCAATGCGACTGAAGGGTGTCCATACGCCCGAATAGGGCTGTTGAACCCGAGGAAGGTGTAGATTGGTTTCTGACTTTCGGGGGAAAGTGCAGATGTAAGTTTTGATGTAAAGGTTCCCATAAGAGTTTTAAGATGACGATCGAGGTCTTAGAAAGCATGTTGTCCTGTATGATGTGATGTTAATGCATGTTAATGTTCCTTAGTGTGATGTATAATATCTTTCCTATGGCTTTACCTGTTATGATGAATGAACGAAGTATTATGTAACGTAAAGTGAAAGATAAAGAAAGAGGAACATGATGAATGAATGCATGTATTAATGAACGAATGAAACGTCTTGCACACATCGGATACCGGGTCCTTCTTGGTGATTGACCCTGAATGTAGAACCTCTACCGCTCACCCCTAGTACTGTGGCATACGTTTAGCTGTTCATTTGTTGACTTCGGCCAGTAGCTAAGACTGATGGTTACTCCTAGTACCGTGGCATATGTTTAGCTGTTCATTTGTTGACTTCGGCCCGGTAGCTACGACTAACCGGGGTGTAGCACATGGTATTGGTATGGATGATGTCCGATGCGCAAGTAAGGTAATGAAAGAACGAATGAACGAATGAAGAAGATAATAATGATATTATCTATGTGTACGTACGATGTGTGATCATGTAAAAGTAACAAACGGTTTTATATGAAAGTAAAGTATGTTTTATTTATAAAACTAGAACTCACTCAGCAACGCTGACTTTGATGTGTTTCCAGTTGGCAGGTAATGATTGCTGAGGATGGCACGTGCGACTACTCAGCTCTTTTGGGGATGGCATTCTTTTGATTAATGTTTTTGCATTGTAATGCGAACAAGCTATTTTGTAATGAATGTCGTATTAACTTGCAAAATCCTTTACATGGAAATGAAAGTTTGATTTAGTTTTCCGCTGCGATTTAAGAAATACAAATGTAATTATACGTTTTGTGTGCGATGAGAACCCAGCTGTAAGCGTCCCGGGAACGGGGCCTTACAAGTTGGTATCAGAGCCAAAGTTTAAGTGAAATGGGTAATTTTCAAAATAAACCTAATCTTAAACTGAGAATGGGACGGAATGGGAATGGGATGCCAATCTGAGTAGCTGCGTGCCATCAGGTATTTTCGTAAAGTTAACCAGATTTATGTGCGCATGGTATGTGTTATGTGTTGTATGCAGATTTAAATACTGATGTAGTCAGGACAGGTAATACTTGGGGTATGAAGAGTAAAGTAAGTGGCTAATCACAACTGGCCACTGTAATTAGGGACTTACTATACTTGACATAAACTGAGTTGTTTCCTTGAATGACCGTGTTGGTGTTTGAATCTTTCAGTGTGCGTGTGATGGCCGGAGGTAGATCTTCGAAAGCTTCTAGGGGTGGAGGTCACGGTGCTAAACCGCAGCCAAGAGAGGGAGACCCAGAGTTGAGAGGGTGGTTCATGAAGAACCAGAGACCCCTCATCCAGAGGGTGGTGACGAAAGCGCCAATCTGAGAGCCTCAGTAAAGGAGGCTGTTGTAGAAGAAGTCCATCAGGTCATGCAGACAATCTTACGTCTGTGGTGACTGAAGTTATTAAGGCTGTACGAGAAGGGGAAAGGAAAGAAAGAAACAGATCCTCTGGAGAACGGGAACAACCAGAGCCAGAAACGGTTCTATCTGATGATGAAGAGGAAGAAGAAGAGCCTGTGCCAGAGGCAGTGCGAGGATGTAACTACGGGGCATTTATGAGATGCAAGCCCCTACTTTTGATGGAAACGGCACCGCTGCAGCTGCTCACCGGTGGGTGAGGGAAATGGAAGCTGCTCTCGATATCAGCGAGTGCCGAGAGGACCAAAAGGTGAAGTTTGCTACCCACTCTTTTGTGGATTCAGCTCTGTGCTGGTGGGACAACATTGTCCAAGCTGAGGGTAGTAGGGCCATTGGGAAAATGAAATGGCCTGAGCTGAGAAGGTTGGTGATTGAGGATTTTGTCCTCATCGGGAAATGGACAAGTTGGAAAGGGAGTTTCTGCAGTTGGAGGCTGGAACCATGACACACCAGCAATATACCACCAAGTTTAATGAAATGGCACGGCTTGTGCCTGATCAGGTGACGCCTCTGTCTCGGAAAATCAAGAGGTACATTCAAGGTTTACCGGTGGATGTTCGCCGGCATATGATCGCCGCCCGGCCAAGCACGTTTAGGTCGGCGGTTGATTTGGCAGGGAGGCTGTATGACGAGCGGGAGGTGGTGGTGACTGAAGCGAGTAAGAAGGGTGGTGGTGATCGGAACTGGAACGGAAACGGGCTGGTCGGGGTGATGCCCTGATGGGTAACAAAAAGGCACGGGTGGATGAACGCCGGGTGGTCACATCAAGTGCGGGGTCGAAAAGGTGTGGTAAGTGTGGAAGGGAGCACGGCGGGGAATGTAGGTTTGGGTCAAACTTGTGCTTCAAGTGTGGGAAGACAGGGCATATGGCGAAGGATTGCCTGTCGGGCAAATGTTTTAACTGTGGGGAAACTGGTCATATGAGCAAAGATTGTAAGAAGTCGAGGACTGAGGTTCGGGGGTGAAGAAGACGGGACGTGATGGACCGAGGGCGAGCGCCAGGGCGTTCACCATGACACAGGAGGAGGCTAGGACGGACCCTGACGTTGTGTCCGGTACGTTTCTAGTGAACCAGACTTTAGCTTCTGTGTTATTTGATTCGGGTGCTAGTAGGAGTTTTATTTCTGCTACTTTCTGTGCTAAGCTGCCTACTAGTAGTAGTTGTTGATGCGCCCTTTGAGGTAGAAACTGCCATAGGTAAGTCTACCAGGATTTCTGAGATGATAGAGAATTGTGATGTGGAACTTGAGGGTCATAAGTTTCCTGTTAGACCGTTTGTGATGACCTTGGGTGGTTTCGATTTGGTTCTCGGGATGGATTGGTTGGCGGATTTCGAGGCGAACATTGTGTGTCGCAAGAAATGGTTCGGTTGACAGCGCCTGACGAAAGTTTGGTAACGGTTTATGGTGATCGGGTTACTACGATTCCGAAGGTGATCTCAATGGCGGTGGCGGGAAAGTGTATGAGGCGTGAATGTAGTGCTTACTTGGCCTATGTAAAAGATGTGGATACACCAACACCACAACTAGCCGATGTACCGGTTGTGTGTGACTTTCCAGACGTGTTCCCAGAAGACTTATCAGGAGTGCCACCTGACAGAGAGATTGAATTTCAGATTGATCTGATACCGGGTGCCCAACCTGTTGCCAAGGCACCGTATCGGTTGGCTCCAACCGAGATGAAAGAGTTGATGGAGCAGTTGCGAGAGCTGCTTGATAAGGGGTTCATTAGACCGAGTATCTCTCCTTGGGGTGCTCCGGTCCTATTTGTAAGAAGAGGATGGTAGTATGAGGATGTGCATTGACTACCGCGAACTGAACAAGTTGACAGTGAAGAACCGTTACCCCTTACCGAGGATAGATGATTTGTTCGATCAGGTTCAGGGTGCCAGTTGGTTCTCGAGAATAGATCTTCGATCTGGTTATCATCAGTTGAAGGTGAAGGAGCAAGATATCCTTAAAACAGCTTTCCGTACGCGCTATGGCCATTACGAGTTTCTTGTCATGTCCTTTGGTTTGACCAACGCGCCAGCTGCTTTTATGGATCTGATGAACCGTGTGTGTCGGCCTATGTTGGATAAATCAGTGATTGTGTTTATTGATGATATCCTGATTTATTCAAAGAGCGAGATTGAGCATGCCGGTCACATTCGAGGGGTTCTAGAGACGTTGAGAAGGGAGAAATTGTATGCTAAATTCTCCAAGTGCGCGTTCTGGCTGCGCGAAGTTCAGTTTTTGGGTCATGTGGTGAATCTTGACGGGATTATGGTTGACCGGCGAAGGTGGAGGCGCGTATGCAATGGAAGTCACCAAGACGCCATCCGAGATCCGTAGTTTCTTGGGCTTGGCGGGCTACTATAGAAGATTCATCCAAGACTTCTCTAAGATTGCTTCTCCACTAACTAAGTTGACCCGAAAGGATGTGAAATTTGTATGGGGTCAAGCTCAAGAGAAGGTGTTCGAAGAGCTGAAGGCAAGACTGACTCAAGCTCCTGTTCTGTCATTACCCGATGGAAGTGAAGATCTAGTGGTTTATTCTGATGCTTCCTACTCGGGGTTAGGGTGTGTGTTAATGCAGAGAGGGAAGGTTATAGCCTATGCATCTCAACAGTTAAAGGTTCATGAGGTCAATTATCTACTCATGACTTGGAGCTAGCAGCCGTGGTCTTTGCATTGAAGATCTGGAGGCACTATCTCTACGGGACGAAGTGCACCATATTCACCGATCATAAGAGCTTGAAGTACTTCTTCGAGCAAAAGGATCTGAACATGAGGCAGAGGAGATGGTTGGAACTTATAAAGGATTATGATTGCGAGATCCATTACCATCCAGGCAAAGCTAATGTGGTGGCGGATGCCCTTAGTCGAAAGGAAAGGCCCGAACCGATTCGGGTGAAAGCTTATCAATTAATCATGACCTCCGATGTGATGAAGCAAGTTAAGGAGTTTCAAGATGAGGCATTGAAAGAAGATCATCTTAACTCGGAAAGAATGAGAGGTCTGGTTGGGGAATTGGGTGAAAACACACTTGGTGTTAGAACTCGATTCGGTCGTGTGTGGATTCCTTGTTTTGGGGATCTACGGGTGAAGATAATGGATGAAGCCCACAAGACTCGATACTCCATTCATCCTGGTGCCACGAAAATGTACCATGACATGAAGAAGGATTATTGGTGGCCGGGTATGAAGCGTGACGTAGTGGAGTATGTGAGTAAGTGCCTTACTTGCTTACAGGTGAAGGCAGAGCATCAAAAGCCGTATGGGAAGATACAACCTTTGGATATACCAGAATGGAAATGGGAGCACATCACCATGGACTTCATTACGAAGCTGCCACGTACTCCGAAAGGGTATGATGCCATATGGGTGATAGTGATCGTCTGACGAAGAGTGCTCATTTTTACCGATCCGCGAGACGTATTCATCTGAGAGGTTGGCTGGCTGATCTGTTCATCAAGAAAATTGTAGCTCGTCATGGTGTGCCGGTGTCTATTGTGTCTGATCGTGACACTCGGTTTACATCTAAATTTTGGAAGAAATTCCACGACGCTATGGGGACGAGGTTACATATTAGCACGGCTTATCATCCCCAAACTGATGGTCAGTCAGAAAGGACCATTCAGACACTGGAAGACATGCTCCGGGCGTGTGTGATCGATTTTGGTGGAAGTTGGGATGACCACTTACCATTAGCCGAATTCTCATACAACAACAGCTATCATGCCAGTATTGGTATGCCACCATATGAGATGCTATACGGTAGGAGATGCAGAACACCCGTTGTTGGGGTGATATTGGTCAGAAGGAATTGGGGAGCGTCGAGGTAATCGAGGCTACGACAGAGAAGCTTGAAAAGATTAAAGCCTTTACAAAGGCAGCCAAAGATAGACAGAAGTCGTATGCCGATAAGCGACGTAGGCCAATTGAGTTCCAGGTGGGTGACCGGTTAATGTTGAAGGTCTCACCCTGGAAGGGTATTATCAGATTCAGAAAGCGGGGCAAGTTGAGCCCAAGATTATAGGCCCTTTCCGAATCATTGCTCGGGTAGGGGAGGTGGCCTATAGATTGGAGTTGCCAGATGAGTTAAGTGGGATTCACCCGACATTCCATGTATCTCATCTGAGAAAGTGTATAGCTGATGAAGACATGATTGTTCCATTGGAAGATATCGAAGTAGATGAACGGCTCAATTATGTGGAGCAACCAGTGGCAATCATCGACCGAAAGGAGAAAAGGCTAAGGAATAAAATGGTTCCTCTTGTGTGTATACAGTGGAAACACAGGAAGGGATCCGAGTCAAAGTGGGAGACTGAGGAAGAAATGAGACAGCATTATCCACGTTTGTTCGACGAATAACAGGTTTCGGGGACGAAACCTATTTAAGGGGGTGGACTTGTAACACCCGAATATTTACTATTTTGAAGCCGGTGGCGAAAGAAAAGAAAATAAAGTCCAAAAGTCGAGGGACCAAACTCGCCAACGAAGAAAAGTTGGAAATGTGGAGATATATGTAGGGAGAGGGCAGCCCACTCTCCCCACACTCACATTTCAGCTTATAAAGGGAAGAAGAGAGAAAGAAGAGGAAAAAAGAGGGAAAAAAAGTGTTGGTTCGGGTCGGTTCGGGTCGCCAAAATCGTCGTGAAGCAAGCTAAATCGAAGCTCTTGTCGTTGTGCTCGTTTAGGTGAGTTCTAAGACCCCTTTTTACTTGTTTTCAAACGATTTGGGGCTGGAAAACATTTGAAATCGAGTTTTCGTATGTGTGTAAGTTGACCCGTTTGTGTATGTGAATGTGTATGTATGATGCGTTTGTGACTTGATTTCTTGCTTGGTTGTGCTTGAATAATGTTCTGGTATGTATCCCTAAGGTTTAGGATGGTTGATTTAGGCTTAAAATGGGTTTAGATGAGTTTGGAGGCCGAAAACCCTCGCTGCAGTCGGGTTGAACTGCATTCTGCATCAGTTAGGGTTAGGCAACCGACTGGAGGCCGAATGGAGGCCATACGGCCGATTAGGGTGCGATTGGGGTCCATTCGCACGATTGGGGTTCATTCGCATGATTGAAGGGCCAGTCGCATGGGGGTCATGCGACTGAAGGTTCATTCGCACGACTGAAGGTCCAGTCGCATAGGTGTTCATCCGCATTGTCCATTCGCACGACTAGATGTTCATTCGCATAGGTGTTCATCCGTATTAGTTCGTTCGCATGATGTTCAGTCGCATGGAGGCAATGCGACTGAAGGGTGTCCATACGCCCGAATAGGGCTGTTGAACCCGAGGAAGGTGTAGATTGGCTTCTGACTTTCGGGGGAAAGTGCAGATGTAAGTTTTGATGTAAAGGTTCCCATAAGAGTTTTAAGATGACGATCGAGGTCTTAGAAAGCATGTGGGCACGATGAGGGTGATGATGTTGCATGTTGCGTATGTATGATATTGTCCTGTATGATGTGATGTTGATGCATGTTAATGTTCCTTAGTGTGATGTATAATATCTTTCCTATGGCTTTACCTGTTATGATGAATGAACGAAGTATTATGTAACGTAAAGTGAAAGATAAAGAAAGAGGAACATGATGAATGAATGCATGTATTAATGAACGAATGAAACGTCTTGCACACATCGGATACCGGGTCCTTCTTGGTGATTGACCCTGAATGTAGAACCTCTACCGCTCACCCCTAGTACTGTGGCATACGTTTAGTTGTTCATTCGTTGACTTCGGCCCAGTAGCTAAGACTGATGGTTACTCCTAGTACCGTGGCATACGTTTAGCTGTTCATTTGTTGACTTCGGCCCGGTAGCTACGACTAACCGGGGTGTAGCACATGGTATTGGTATGGATGATGTCGATGCGCAAGTAAGGTAATGAAAGAACGAATGAACGAATGAAGAAGATAATAATGATATTATCTATGTGTACGTACGATGTGTGATCATGTAAAAGTAACAAACGGTTTTATATGAAAGTAAAGTATGTTTTATTTATAAAACTAGAACTCACTCAGCAACGCTGACTTGATGTGTTTCCAGTTGGCAGGTAATGATGCTGAGGATGGCACGGGCGACTACTCAGCTCTTTTGGGGATGACATTCTTTGATTAATGTTTTTGCATTGTAATGCGAATAAGCTATTTTGTAATGATGTCGTATTAACTTGCAAAATCATTTACATGGAAATGAAAGTTTGATTTAGTTTTCCGCTGCGATTTAAGAAATACAAATGTAATTATAGTTTTGTGTGCGATGAGAACCCAGCTGTAAGCGTCCCGGGAACGGGGCCTTACAACATTGATATGAAGTGATATCCAATATAACTTTATGATACTCGGATCCCACTTCAAAACGCAAGTCGTGCTGATAACGTGTTGTGAAACTAGCCTAATAGCAACAATAACATGAGAAGAAAAATACAGGGAGAGGGGTTTATATTATTGATTGATTTTTACAAATAAGATACAAGGGGTATTTATAGGAGTAGAAAACATAATTCTTTTATAACTCCAATAACCATTTGAATAACATGATAAGTATATCTCTAATTAAGTCTATCTATATAATTATTGATAACCACAATAAAATATATTTATAACAAGTGAAAGAATATTCACAACTATTATTTTTAGCTCATAATTTTAAACTAAATGAATGTAAAATATGTGAATATACCTAGCTATAAGTTTAACTATTGTGGATTAGTTAAAGCTATAAGATCAAGCAAACTGATCTTCTATCTTTTCTTATATTTTAACTTTTTATTCTTCACGTAAGCATCACATAAAACATTCATAATCATCTCTAAATTGTTAAAATAGATTTTTTAATCATCACTAACATATTTAAATTAATGCAATGTACCTCTCGGTTTGTAAAACCTAAAATCTTCATCTTTCAACCAACCCTAAACAGGTATACGTGAGGCGATGTCCCCGTCAAGTTGATTGTGGTTAAGCCACTTTGTTTTACCTAAGGAATTAACCCTTTGAGGACTATAGTTTTATAGTCAACTAACACTAATAGTCTGATTCATGTGAATCATACAAATAATATGAGTTTGATTTCTAGTGATAAATTTTATCCCTTTTAAATCAAACCTGAAGAAGATTTTGAATAATTTTTATATAGAAGTGTGTGAAAATTCATAGGTATTAAAGACACTTGATTTTAACTTTTCACCCATGTGATTACACTTTCATCTTTTGGATAGCGTCTCATGAACACACTCCACCTTCGTCTTCATTATTGGGATCAAATCATAAACTAATTAAAGTGCAAAATTCGTCTTCCAACTCTGAAATCATCGATTCATTCTCGTGATTCATCATAGTTTCAGTGCTAATCAAACATTTCGATCGAAGAAATACGATCAAACACAAACTAATTCCGCAAATCTTGACATATGGCGAGCAGGATACCTCTGCAACTTATATTGAACAGAATCAAGAGCAGAGGAAGCGTTCGATGTTTTGGGACTGTAAGTGAAGGCATCGCTTCTCCTACTGCATCTTCTCGACATCTTATCGAATTAGAACATGATTATAGCGCTCACAAGTATGCCCTCTTTCTGTCTCTATCGAATTCTGTAATTGATGCTTGTTTTTCATTGGTTTTGGGGGTTTTGTTGATTTTGTGGTGAGATGATTCTGTAAGTATGAGTTATCTTTTGAAAATTTGCTGAATTTGATGATGTAGTTGGACAATCACTTGAGAATATTGCTTTGATTCAACTGTAGATATGAATTGGGAACTCGTTGATGAATCTGGATTAGTTTGCTTTTTTTTTTTTTTTTTTTTTACTGTATCTGATTACCTATGTGATTGTAAAGTTGAATACTCATCTGATTGCCTTAGATGAACTTTAGGTTATAAATTAAAATGGTATTTTAGTTAGTGTATTAAATGATCATAGGCTCTGCACTTTTGTATGATATACCTAATTGTAACCTTAAGAAAAGGAATTTGGCTGGAATTTGAATTTTATGATGACAGTGGATGGTAGCCTATGGGTAGCTGGTTGCGGGTGGTGTACTGGTCGGGAGACCGCCTGTGAAGTAAGAACTGATGGTGGTGCTCTTGGTGCTAAAATCAGCCTGTGGTGGTGACAATTGAATAAACAGTGGCTGCAAGGGTTAGGGTTTGTATCAACTTGGCTGGTTACAGGGGGTTCTATATATAAAGATTGAGATTACACATAGATACTTCACAGGTGGTCTTCGGACAGTACCTCAACTAAATTTAATAGGCAGTGGCTGCAAGGGTTAGGGTGTGATTTCTTACATATATATTAAGTTGAACATAGTACCTCAATCTTAGATTGTTTCAAATCAAGAAGTGAGTTAAATTAGAGATGGTTTGGGGGTCTAAAATTTCACCGGGGATGTGAACCACTGAGTAACAGTAGAAAGGATGGTATGGTATGTCTTCCTCTATCTCATGAACCGAGATCGCATGAACAATCTCTAAATTTTTAGATGAACACTAGTACCTGAATCTTAGTATCTTACTTTGTTTGTAATGTATCTGCAGTTTTCCTTTAATATATTAGGGTTAGCCCATCATGCCATTTGCTGGTGCCTGGTGGATTGTCAATTAGTTATTTTCTTGAACACGTACAAGTGCTAATCTGTTTTCAAGAACTAATTAAAACTATTGATTTATTTACTTATATGGTTGTTTTCAGTTATCATCCAGTCCCTGTAGTATTTTCTCATGGAAAGGGGTCAGCTATTGGGATCCAGAAGGCAATAAATATCTCGACTTCCTTGCAGCTTACTCTGCAGTTAATCAGGTGACAATTTCATAGTTGTTACACAATGATTGTGATTTTTCTTTTCTATTGTTCTTGGGTTGAAGGGCGTTAAATTGGTTTATGGTACAGGGACATTGTCATCCAAAGATTATGAAAGCATTAATTGATCAGGCAAAAACCTTAACTCTCAGTTCTAGAGCCTTTTACAATGACAAATTTCCAGTCTTTGCAGAGTATCTAACCAGATTGTTTGGATATGATATGGTTCTTCCAATGAACACTGGTGCTGAAGGAGTAGAAACTGCTTTAAAGCTGGCAAGAAAGTGGGGTTATGAGAAAAAAAGAATTCCCAAAGATCAAGTAATTTTTTAGTAGTCATCTTTATGTAAATTATATTTTCATCAACATTTATTCTAATTCATATGGACTTTAGAAGCTTTCAGAAAATGGCAAATTTAGTTGCTTCGTCTTCTGTTCAGGCCATCATTGTGTCATGTTGTGGATGCTTCCATGGTCGTACAATGGGTGCTATTTCTATGAGCTGTGATAATGATGCCACTCGTGGATTTTGGCCATTGTTACCTGGTCAGCTTAAAGTTGACTTTGGAGATGAAGCTGCTCTTAAGAAACTTTTTGAAGGTTTATCATTGTTGTTAACTCTCCAAATTAGAGAGGTGGCAAGATGTTGGGTTTGTAGTGGGTCAAACTGGGTTAGATTTGAAATGGATCTTTTTTTAGTTTGGTGGAAATGGGTTGGGTTGACCTGATGACCTGCTAGTAGTTTATGTTAATTTATTCTCATGACTATAGAAATGATATTAGTACAACAATTATCTGAAGCTTTAAAAATTTGACTTTGGAGGTTGTATGCATTATAAATAGCCTTTGGGCCACTTTCAACCCGCTTGCCCATATCCTTTTCAGCTAAAAATTTTGATTTGTCCTGTTTCAGATAAAACACAAAGTAAATGGGGTGAAAATTGCATCCTCTACCATAATGTTCAAAGAGACAAAAATCTATATAATAGCTGTGTGTCTAATTAATTATGTGACCCTTTAGTTTCCCTCTTTGTTGCATGCAGAAAAAGGAGAACATATAGCTGGCTTTCTATTTGAGCCCATACAAGGAGAGGCCGGGGTATGTACTAAATTACTTGCACTTCATTTTCTGTTTTCAAGTTCTAGTTGTCATTCTTACTGAACTAAATCGAGGGAAATAAATTTTGTTCTTTTGCTTCAGGTTATAATTCCTCCAGATGGTTATCTCAAGGCTGTCAGAGAACTTTGCTCAAAGCATAACATATTAATGATTGCAGATGAAATACAAAGTGGATTAGCACGATCGGGAAGAATGTTGGCATGTGACTGGGAAGGTGTGCGCCCGGATCTTATTGTAAGTTTTTTTTCTCATCCATTCTGCCATTTCTGTCTCAAAAAGTTTTTTACTAAATCATATAAAGTCCATTCTAATGTACATTACACAAATTTAATCCAGAAATCATTCTCAAGTTGTATTTGTTCTGTTTCAGATATTAGGGAAAGCATTGGGTGGTGGAGTGATACCTGTAAGTGCAGTTCTTGCAGACAAAGATGTTATGCTTTGCATACAACCGGGGGAGCATGGGAGGTATGTTATATCTATGCAGTATTCATCAACTGGCATTTATCTTTTATAAAAATAAGAATTTCTGGTTTTCATATTATCATTATATGCTTAAGTTTTATTGATGTTTAGTACATTTGGAGGAAACCCGTTGGCTAGTGCAGTTGCCATTGCATCATTGCAGGTGATACAAGATGAGAAACTTGCCGAGAGGTAATCAAGTTACTGTTTTAATGTATTGGCTACATGATCAATCAGCAAATTAAGAAACTTCAATGTGATTTGTTTTACCTAACTGCCCTTTCTTTTACTCTGATGTGAGATAGTTTTACTCTAGTTTCGCTCAACCCTCTTATTTTTTGCGCAAGAACATCTTTTCTGGTCGTATCATGTATATTACTTGCTTAAATAATCAGAAGTTTTCAAAAACCAACCACTGATTCCGAATTATATAAACTTCAAACAGTAAAAGCACAATCAAACACCATCTCCTATAGTAAGTTTTATTACAGCTGATTATTTTAGTCGAATAAGTATCACATAATCACTTCTAAAACACTTCCTACAATCTTATTCTTTTTAATCAACCATGTATATATAATTGCATCCAGATCTGCTGAAATGGGAGAGGAGTTGAGGCGATTACTAACAAAAACTCAGCAACAATTCCCTGAAGTTGTGATGGAAGTAAGAGGAAAAGGATTGTTTAATGCAGTGGAGCTAACCAGCAAGTCTTTATTCCCTGCGACGGCATACGATCTCTGTATCAAACTGAAGGAAAGAGGAGTTCTTGCAAAACCGACTCATAATGCCACCATTCGATTGACTCCTCCCCTTTCCATCAGGTACATCTGATGGCTTTCCAGTTAGTCATAAGCTGCATGATAATAAAATATTAATATTTTCCATCTAAAAACTGCAAAATAGTTTGTTCTATAAGAAGCTAATAACTTCGACCCAGTTATGAGTAAACATCATTTTGGGTGTAGCAACACTCGTCAAATGGAAGTTAGGTTAAAATGTAGACGGATCGAGTGGATTGAAGAAGTTGAAAATGAGCTAAGACTATTAATAGCTTTTTAATCATACTTATACCAATAGTTATTATAAATTTTTCAAGAAAAGCAGATAAAAGAGTGTTTGCGGTTGGCCTAGTACATGATCTGCTGCTATCAAATAGTAGCGAAGTAATTTACCTCCTAATGTTTATTTATAGTTTGGACGAGATACGCGAAGGGGCTAAAGCGTTTCATAATGTTTTGGAACACGACCTTCCAAAACTGGTGAAGGAGAAGCCGAAGCCTACTTCCCTCAAAGCTCGAGATACATGTGACCGTTGTGGACGCGAGTTGTATGGTTGATACATCTTAATGATTTGTTTGTTTTAACCAGTTCCTCATCTAAATGTTGTAGTTTTTACCACTTCAATAAACTCATTTTCCTTAGTCTCAAATCTCAATACATGCTATTCATACCCTATCTACTAGAGGTTTATAAAACAACCAGTTCAGAAAATAAATCATTAAAAAAACAGGGTCGGTTTGAAAAGACAACGGTTTGAGCCAAACTGGTTCCCAACCCGATCCGAACCACCGATTTGTATATTGGTTTGATAGCTCCACACCTTTAAAACCGTGCAAAAATTAAAAAAAAAACCGGTTTCAAGTCCAGTCCAAATTAGTTTGAGAGATTCGAGAACTCAGTGGGCCAAACCAATTTGTAACCCAAACCATTTTGACGACAAAAAACTGGTTCAGTTTAAAAACCAAACTAGTTTGTACACCTATGCTATCTATCGAAAACCACGAAGTTTATGGGATTATTCTCGTTTGGTTCGGTTTGACGTAGAACAATATACCACTCAATCCAAACAAGACTTGTTGTAAACATGTTTTAACCTATTCACAACGCGAATAATTGTTTAGTAAAATAAGTTATTGAGTGACCTGAATAGCGTTGTTTAAAAGCTCACGGCTCGCTTGAAATGAGCTTGTTTGTAAAAGAGTCGAGCCGGCTCGACTTAGTTTGTAAATGAGCCAAGCTAAGCCAAAGTAAGTTCGGCATATGACTCGCTTCTTAAATGGCTCATTTGCTTGTTTATGGTTCGTTCATTTGGCTTGTTTAAATTCAAGCTTAAATTATAAATACATAAATTATAACCCAAATTAATTATTTAAGTTTAAATGTCACTATGAACCTAATATTCATATAGACCATATGACATTTTGATGGTGTTCTAATGAAAAAGCAAATATAAAGATATAGAAGATAAATATAACTTATAATCTACCTTTCTTATTTCTAGAATATTATTGGTTCAACTGAGTTAACATACAAAATTCAAAAATTCTTATATTTTACATAAGTAAATAAAATTTTAATAATCAAACTATTAATCATTGGCCTATGATAAATTATACTATTAATTTGGTTGGTGATACTTTTAACTTTTATTTTTATTACTAAAAAGATTAGTCTAAGTAAGAAAACACACACTCTGCTCACATCGAAGTAACTGTTGGCTCCTTAATGGTCGACATTCTCTCCTACCATCCTCTCCTCTCCCTACTGGTCGTCGAATAGAACTTTTCTTTGCCTTTCTGGTTGGCTTGACTATTAATTTGGCAGGTGATATTTCTAAATTTTACTTTTATTATTAATAACTATCATAGTAGTATAATTATCATAGATTCAATTTGTATGTATTTTCAGCTCACTTTCTCTTATGTATTATTTTATTTCGTGCATGATCATTATTATAATTGAAATTGAGTAGCATATCAAGCGTAAATATTAAATAAAAGTTGGGAGTATCACCGGCTAAATTAATAATATAAATTTTATCAGCTAATGAATAATAGTTTTGATTATTAAAATCCAATATATGTGTAAAAACATATCTAAAAACTTTAAAAGTAAACTAGCCAGTCTTGTGATTTTAACAAGCCAACCCCAATCTTAACATTAGACAAACAAGTCAGCTCAACTTGAATCGAACTTAATCTTACCCTGGTTCAACTATGCTCGACTCATTTACAACACTACTGTACCAAGTTTAAAAAGAATAGAAAGAGATTTGCTATATGTTTCTAAGGTTGGTCAAGGGAAGGGTTTTACGTTTTGGTAAATGGAAACATTCAATTTAAACTCCTTTCTTACGTTATCGAGTCAAATACAAATTAGTTAAAAAACTAACTAAAAGCAAATAAAATAGATTAAATAAATATAATTTAAACCAAAGTATGTTAGTATATATCTCTTATCATTGTTCCTTCATAATATTAATACATAATTTAGTAGTATATTTTTATAATTATTATCTGTGTTATAAAATAAAGAACACAACCTAACTCTCCTCATTATTCAATTTGCTCCATGTAAAATAAGAGTTGAATGTGATATACACTTGGTTGTTTTGTGGTCACATTCTATATTGCACGTGGGATGATTTGTCAACCCACCCTTTAATTACTAAGAATCATGAAAGTCGTTAAAAGATTAAAAAAAACTGGCCACTATAATTATAGCTTCGTCTACGCTATCCACGTAACTATGTATAACGAGGCAACTTCTTTTGAGGAAAACGATTATCAATCAAATCAAGTCTTTATAAAATCTAACGTAAACTTAAAAGTTTCATTCATAAAGTCAGAGTATAGTCTATAAACATATGGTTTCACGTTCTACAATTTTTTATCTATGTTGTCACATTAACATCATATTAGTTTTCACTGATTTTCCATGTAATTTCATACTTGAGGCGCGGGCGTGATTTTACATTTTCATATTGTTTTTACTGTCGCGTCATATTTTTAACCAAATTATTTTTTTTTTACTTTCAACAATTTTAAATATAAAATAATTAAAGAATAATAATTTTACAATTTCATTAATAATTAAAGACAAATTTGATTTTAATAACTCAAACTATTAAACTGTTAATTTCTCCGGTGGCACTCTTAATTTTCACTTTTGTTACCGGTGACAATCAAAGTACCATAATTATCATAGATTTATGCATTGTTCGTATTTACTAATGTGCGCTCAATTCCATTGTTATTTTGTTTTGTTCATAATCATCAGTGTGCGCGAAATCGAGTGCAGATATTTGATGATCATGTTACTAAGATCGTCATCAGTAGTAAAAAATGAAAGTTGAACGTGTTACCTACCAACTTAAACGTATAGATTATAATCGGCTAATACATAATAGTTAAGATTTTTTAAATTCAATTTATCATAATTCAAAGGTACGATAATAATTAAAACACATACCTAAACAACAATTAAGAAAACTAGACTTAATCCTTGTGGTGAAGTGGGGTGATATGTTCTTGCAAATCACACGAAGAGTGTTATGAGTGCAACATTTAAGAATATGCCATTCATTAGCCTTTTTTCGCCCATCGATAGCTCTTAACCAATTACCGCTTCAAACAATTTTTTCTTCAACTCAAAAATCACGCGGGCATCGGTAAGTAGTAGTTGTACCTCTATCGTGTACCTCTAACCTTAAAAGAATAGTTGGGTACAGTTCCATATATCATGATGCTGAATATGGATTGTCGTCCATAAATTTTCACACTTGTGGAACATCTCACAGTAATCTCTTTGCGTGCGTGGGCCACCTCATACGGCTGGTGTTCCATACCCTAACGCCGCCAACTCATCTCCACGACAATACCCATAGTTTAATTTAACAATGATAAATTATTTTATAAAAAGGTTCTAGGCATATTCTTGTTTTACTTTTACTTTGTTAAAGGAAGAACACAAAAGAGGGCACAAGAAATCCAAACTAAGGGATCCATAGTTATATTATATTATCTTAGGAGACAAGAATGAGACACAATAATAATAAAACTTTTGGTTGTTATTATATCACCTTAAATGCCATGTCACCTCCATGCCTTATTTTCCCCATGATATGTGATGCTTATGGATATAATTTGAAACATTATAATTTTAAAAAAATGTGTCTTGATTATGTGATAATAAGATTTTTTATATGTGATGAATATGATTTTAGTTTTGTATTTCTGTTTAAAATAATGATATTTAAAATGAAAAAACAAATAATGAAACAAGAATAATGTTTACTGTTTGTTTCGACCGATTTGTTGATATTTTTTTACCGAATTGATGACAATGGTTGTGAAAATCGAAAAGACCAAAAATTTTGGTTGATTTATTAGTCAAACTAATAAAATCATCTAAAAGTGATCGAGATTTGTATTACCTTTAAGATCATTAGATCAGTGACGGAGCTTGAACATATCCGTAAGGGGGGCGGGAGCAAAATTAATTTATTTTATGAGGGGCGAACTCAAGTTTTATATAAAAATTTATACTACCCGACCAAAAATTTACACTACCGGACTAAAATTTAACAACCCCCCGGCCCCTTAAATCCTCCGCCACTGCATTAGATTGCATTACTATTTAAATATTATCATAAGCTTAATGTATCTATAATAAGCTGATATTATAGATTTACAAAATTATATCCAATACTTAAAAGGGAGTGTATATATAAACTAAGTTGATTCAAAACATAAAACATCAGCTGAACCGTTTGACTTAATTTTTCAAATTTTGAGCCAAGAATTGAACGGTTAAACTTTCAAACTAGCTGAAGAAAGATGACGTGTATTTTTGGCAATTCTATATGTTTCCGTTTGAGCATTTGAATTGTCTCAAACAATTAGCAAACATATTTAGTTGGAGATATGTTGTCTCAATTTCTATGTCACGCCTATGTGTCTCATATAAGACATAAATGCCTAAGTCTCACTTGCATGAGTTATAGAGTTATAGAGGTGTAATGTAAAACATAGTAATTAAAAATATATTATGTGGTACAAGTTTTTAATGAACGTGTGACACAATAAATAATAGAACAGATCCCACTCGATTTCTTCATATGAAATTCCATGATTACTCATAATCCAAACACTTGATAAGACTCAGGTATTTAATTTGTCCTCGTATGTACTTTGAATTAGATTAAGATAGTAATTAATAACATTCAATAAAATCAGATTTAAATGTTTTGTCTTAATAAAATGAAAGATGATGAAATTATTGATTCCTTTCTTTCATTTTGTTTTATTTTAATATATTAAATACTATAAACAACTAAAATGATGCAGAAGTAGCTGTTGGTTCCTTTTTTAATTCCATTATTCATTCCACTCTTAGCTGGTTTTTGTATTTTATGGTTATATAATCTATCTTTCACCAAAACCTTAGCTGTTTTCTTATAATTATACTTGTTTTTATTGTTATTTTATAAATTATCTTTATTTCTGTTTAAAACAAAATACTTTCATCATGAAATCAATACAAATACTTTAATTTTAGATACTGAAATTACTATATTATTGACGGTCTAGAAGTTTTGTACCAATTTTTTATAAATAATATATAGTTTATAATAAACCTTTTTTTTATCAACTACCAAATAAAAGATACTGTACAATACATATTTAATAGCTTATTATTATTGTTACATGGATAAATATTGATGGGGAGCTCGTGCACATTTAATCTATGAAATAAACCAGACATGGTACACCTACATTTATGTGTAACTTGTTTATTCATTTATTGGTTTATTCACAAAAAGATATGTTTTGATATTGGTATAATGGTAGGTGGGATCCATCAACATTTAACTCGGTAACAAAATAATAATTAAAAATCTACTACATAAAATTATAGTTTGATCTCGAATATAATAGTATAACCAACTAACCAAGGAGTAAATTCCTAAAGAAAATTATAATATAATGCCTATGTTGAATTAAATTTTAAAGTTATCCGAGTTTAAATTGAATATGAATTTATTCACTTATTGAGGTCGATCTTACTAATAATTGAGAGAGGTCCAGTTTGGTTTTCAAAACGTTAGCATCTATTAGTGTGAAGTTATGTTGATATTTTCTTCTAGTGAAAGATACTTTGACACATTTCACCAAACCATTTTATTAAAATTTGAAATTTCATAAAGTAATTTAATTTATATAAGAGTTTTATTGTACGCTATGAAAATAAGGATTTTTTCCACTAATACGCTGATTAGGTACATATACCAATTGATATTTTAGGTGCTGATGTTAACTGAGTTGATGAAGTTAATTCTAAATACATGTTTGAAACAAGTTAAAGCAATCTTAGGTTCATGCTCTTGCAATGTTCAAATTGTAACATCGGTTCACTGAACCGAACGAAACATTATGTGATGTTTAAGTGCTTAAAATATCTTGTAACATAGAACAAATAAAGAAGATATGGACCAAAATCAGGCATGTTAATTTAAAATAATAATTAACAATAAAAATGCTATTTACAATTATCATATATATATATATATATATAATATACGGCACACGTTTCTGGTATTTTGTTAATCTTGTAGTATTTCACAAAAATCTAATATGTTGAAGCCAAATGTGTAATAAAATAACATAAATTTAAAAGGTTTATATGATTCTTAAAGTTCCTAAAATAATATAAACTTTAAAGGTTTATATGGTTTTTAAAATAATGCAAAGTTCAAATAGTGCAAATATTTTAAATTTTTATGTAAGTATTAGTAATCCTAGGATTATTATGTACTAATTGTAAAGAAGGGTAATCTGTAAATAATGATATAATTACAATTTTATTTTTAAAAGTGGTTGTACCTTATGCATTAAGCAAAGTAATTGTTCTTAATTTTATAGTATTTTAAACTACTCATCTCATATACTCTATATATATATATAAATTTGTATTTAGTTGACTAAAATAAGATTAAGATATAGAATCATACATTAGTAATTAAGTTTGAAGGTTGTTTTAGTAAACTTATACGTATACCTTCTCTAACTGAAAAAAAAACATATGTTTCAATATTGTATGATTATTATGAAATTTTACATAATTGTTTAATGAAATTTAACTTTTAGTAATTCAAACTATTATTTGTTTATCGATAATAATTAATACTGTTATTTTAACCGGTAACACTTTCAACTTTTAGTTTTATTACCAATAACAATCATGATAACATAATCATCACATATTTACACTCGATATTCATCTAATTTCTCTCAAAATAATATCTATGAACAAAATGAAAAAAAAACAAATGAGATAAATCCAGCAGAAAATAATTAGAAATCGAGTGCAAACATATAACTGTCAAAGTTGAGAGTATTCCTAGTCAAATTGTTAGTTAAATTATTATCAGCCAATAGTTAATTATGTAGATTATTAAAACACAAGCTGCCTTGTTTAATTATAATGTTATGAAACAATTACAAAATTCGATAATTATCTATGACGTTCTATTCTAAAGTTAACACCTTGAAAATTATCATTTACGCACCGGTGTAACCATCTGTACACTTTGATATGATCATTTACGTTTAAATCCCTTTCGCTTACCATTCGTTAACACTACCTCGTATCTTTAGATTTGTAATATTTAACCATGTTACCAAGAGTATATTTTTGATTGTCTGTCACCTCCCCATAGGAATTATAAATTTAATTTCTAATTCGGTCGAAGGTTATATTTACCTAGTTGGGAGCTCTAAGTATTGAAAATTAGTACAAAAAAAGAGCCCTTAGCACATATTTTACCAACGTTAAATGCCTGCCAAAAGATAAGTTATTAGCGTTCTCACCATTTAGTGTTGATTTGCATTGTTTCATAAGGATAGATACATATTTGTCTCGATGAGTAAACCAATATACATAAAGGTATTCGACTTCATCTTGATGATGTCTGCAAGCCTTCTAAACTCTTTATCATTTACCTCGATTCCAAACATGTTCTTTTTAAGAAAATTAATCTTGAGGTCTAAACCCATAAAGAAACACCCAAGAATTTTCTTTTGAGGTCTAGAATATTAATACTGGACCATCCTCCCAATTACATTACATCATCAAACATTACATGGGATTATAATGGTCGAAATGTATATAAATCCAATTGATGGTGTCAAAAACCTTTTTAAAGTCGACCTTTAAAAGCAAACATTTATTTTTAGACTTTCTAATCCAACTTTAAGCTTCATTGATGATTAAACGACCATTACATTCCAATATCTTTGATGAATTTAATGGAGAGCTTATCAACCTTTGTGCTTTTTTCAATACCGCAGGCCTAAATTGTTTCTTTAATTTAAACAATAGAGAACAACATCTCTAGTATTTCTTGATAAAATCTGTTATTCACTAATATTAATCACTCCTATTCATCAATATATAAGGGGGAAAAATACGACATTTTCTTCAATTTGGATTAAGACTCTGTTACTCACTAATATTAATCACATCTTTCTTTATCACCAAACCATTATTATATATCAGAAGTTTTTCATCATCAATTTAAACATTTTAATGAGGTTTGCTAAACGTATTCCTAGAAACATGAATTTAAATGTATTATTTGTCTTTTAATATGAAAAAAAGAAATATTATTGATTTACCAAGTTAGAAGGTGAAACAGAATATAACTAACTATGAGGATAAAAGCATGCTTAACAAAATGCTTTTCTTTTACAAGAGAGATATTTAATACAAAGCCATCTTAAGTAGACAGCTATAAAAATACATAAACATGTGTATTTATTATTTTAAATTTTAATAAATAAGATGCCTATATAACCCTTAACAATCCTCTTTTTCCCTCTCTAGTCTCGCATATTTAATAAGATTAACCAATTCTTTCTTCACCTAGTGGTTTAATGAGAAAGGTGAGAAACTTTGTCAATATTGGAGATTGAAGACGCAAACCTTAGTAGTGATGAATTATTACAACTCTAATGTTATTAACTTTTTATCTTTTGTTCAAAAAACATCATGTATGAATAATAAAGAAAACAAATTATGTATGAATAATAAAATCTCACCTAGAGAGATATTGAACTAAAAATAAATTTTACTTGTATTTTATAAAGTAAAAAGATTGGTTTTAGAGGGATCCTATGAAATTAATACGATCTTTATAGTTCTATACTTTGAAACTAGTTCATCCCGTCTAAACAAGAAAAACAATAATCACCAAACTCATTAACTAGCATACGCCAAGACACAAGAGTCAATACGAACAACACAACCGACAAAAGCACCGGATGTAAGGTTTAAACTACTATCTCCGACTCACGTTCATATTACACCGATAACCTAGACCATGCCAACTACACTAGACCACTAGATGTATGTCACACCTATCTAAATAAATACAACTTTTATGCTTGAATAACAAGAAGAGATTGATTGAGATTCCTCTCTATCTCTCCATCGTACACGCACAATCTCCCCCCTTCATCTCTCTCCTCATCTCCTCCACCATTCCATTTTCTTGATTTCAGCAATCACCAGATCTCCAATCTCCAATCTTCAATCCAAAATCTACCACAATCCCATCTTCAATTCCTTCAAATAATCATACCCCAGATCCCAATTTCCCCTTTTGATCCCCATGATGTCGTCTCTCCGCCCAGATCCCACCAGCAAGATCCACCCTGAACCACCGCCGTACGCGGCGGACGCCGTCGACCACTTCGACCTCATCCCCGACTCCCTCATCCTCCTCATCTTCAACAAGATCGGTGACGTTAAAGCCCTAGGCCGATGCTGCGTCGTTTCGAAGCGATTTCATACGTTGATTCCCCAGGTGGAGAACGTCGTCGTGCGTGTTGATTGTGTGATCTCCGACGATGATGCGAACTCCGGCGCCGGCAGCTCCGATAAGTCCTGTGGACCCTTTTCGAGCCTCGTGAGACTCGTGTTTGGGGGGATTGTTAAGCCGATTCAAGCGATTGGACAGTTTTTGGGGCCGAAGAGATCGATACCCTCGTCGTCGTCGAATTCGTCGGCGTTGGCCGTCGGTAGCGACGGTGATGACGGTGGTGAACAAGCTGGTGGTGTTACGCATCATTCGCCCACACAAGTTCTTAAGAACTTTAACGAGATTCGGTGTTTGAAGATCGAGCTTCCGTCGGGTGAATTGGGGATCGAGGATGATGTGTTGTTGAAATGGAGGGCTGATTTTGGATCTACACTTGATAATTGTGTGATTCTTGGTGCGTCTTCTGTAATTCACCCCCAAATTGTTGCATCTGGTGAGACCAATTACGATGGTGTGTGTGCAATCACTGGTGATGACAATGGAAGCATACCTGAGTCGTTTTACACTAACGGTGGGTTGAAATTGCGCGTCGTGTGGACGATAAGTTCGTTGATTGCAGCTTCTGCTAGGCACTACTTGCTTCAACCGATCATTTCGGAGCATAAGACGTTGGATTCTTTAGTGTTAACAGATGCAGAACGACAAGGGGTGTTGTGTATGAACAAAGAGCAGTTGGAGGAGTTGAGGGTGAAGCCGTTGTCGGCTTCTTCGGCTTCGAAGAGGACTCTGGTTCCTGCATTGAACATGAAGCTTTGGTATGCGCCATATTGGAGCTACCGAATGGGACAGTGCTTAAAGGGGCTACATGGTGGCAATTAGGCCGAGTGAGCAGTCGGGTCAGAAGGAGGTGTGTGATGGGTCATGGGTTTCATCTGCATTTGAGGAGCCTTATGGGACTGCTGCTAGGATGTTGGTTAAGAGGAGAACATATTGCCTTGAGATGAATTCCTTTTGAGGTATTGGATCTTATTGAAGTTCAGTTAGTTTGATATCTGTTATGACCCTGTTATCATGATCAGTTTATAGTGTTTTGTGTATTAGTGAGGTTGATCTTGATTATCTGGTTATTTAATGATCAGTTTTGGATCGTTCGTTTACTCGTGTAAATCCTTGGGTGATCAGAATTCAAGATCACAACTTTAAACAGTAGAAGTGCGATTCTTTAATCTGCTTTGTTTATCTGATTCTGATTATTTCATATCGCGTAATAACTTTCAAACCACACTGCCACACACCATTTTCTTTAGTTTTGTGTGGTAAATTGTAATGTTCGTGTCTTGTTTTTAAAAATCTATGGTTGATATTCATATTTGATTTCTTACTTGGAGATGGTATGCGAGTTGACATTAATCAAATGATGTGCAAATGCATTACCTTATGACATGTATTGTGAGATTATTGTCATTCAGGATGTTAGATCAACAATGAACATAGGTATGACATTTTCATTGAGTTCCAGTTGACATTGTTGTTTTTGTTAAGTTCTTGCTAAGTTTGTTTGATGTCATGGGACTTGGTTGGTACTTGGTAGTTTTCTATTTCAAAATTAGTTCAGTGGTTCAATTAACCTAAGCTTAACTGGGAGCATTATATTCTGCAATAATTGTGGGTAGTTGAATATTCTATATTTTCGACTAATCTACTATTAGTTTCTACTATTCTATAGTATGCATTCCACCTTTCAATATAAAAATATAGTGGTGTGTATAAACAACATGCAGCCTCTTATACCAATCAGAATTGTTTGTTTTACACTCTTACCCATAAGCAGCTTACTACTTTATTTATGGTTACCTGAGTAGACACTTCTTAGGAAGTCATTCATTTTAGGATTACTCTCACTCAAGCACACTTAACTATGGAGTTTCTCTCTCATCTACTGCTAATGCAACCACAACGCGTTGGTGGTATTTGAGGCGGGGTATTCCTTATGACTGAACGTCTATTTAGTTCACAACTTACTTGTGTTACTATATATCATGGCTAATTTCCTTGTTTTTGTTCTCATTTTTATGTTCTTTATTGTCTTTCAGTTTTCGCGACTACACAAAGGCATTCGCTTTCATGACCAGTTTTGGAGTTGAAAGATTCTTGAAGGCAATGAAAACACACAATTTTGTTCTGTAATGTTATACAGATGAGCTTTGATGGTGCAAATGTTACTTGCCTTGCATACTTGGGTGAAGGATGAGAAGATCACTGCATCTGGTTCTTTGACTGATGTTTAGTGTCGTGTATGTTATAAACTATTGTATGGTATAAAAACCTATAAACAATATAGTGAATATCTGCAGGTATGAAACATGGGCAGTGAGTGTGTGTATGTGGCTATTTGTTCATTCATTCTGTAATGTTGCACTCAAACTGCCTTTCTTGTGAATAAGTTTTGAATTTTACCTCTACACTTAAGGTCGCCAATTAATCATGGATTCTTGTTCTGTTTTGGATTGATTTGAGGTATGTTTATCTGCTTATTGGCTTTTGAAGTAATATGTGAGAACAAGCGACTTCAAACACTGCTCCTTTTAAGATCATTATTATTGTTGCATCATTCGGGAAGCAGCCTCGTTATCCTTCGAAAGATGATGGAAATGTTTGTCTGCATTTTACCCTTCAGACCATGTTGATAACTTTGCAGTAAGTGGGATGTCATTAGTTACCAACCAAGGGTATTTTATGGACCAATCTTCAAGGAATTTCCAACCATCATGATCATAAACATCAGTCACCTTGATTTACAAAGGGAAACCAACAGTTGTCATTTTGACTTGTAATAAATAAATTTTAAGAATTTGATCTATCAGAAAGAGTAGGTTGATGTCTTAGATCCGAATCTTGTTGCTCCTTGTTTCTTGTTATAACCTTTTAAAATTCTTATGTTCAACATAAGTTATGATTGATCTAATCTTGTTGGTTAGCATGCTTTAACAGGCCCTGATAGTTTTTTTAGTAATAAGTTTTTATGAATAATAAAAGTGTGTATGTCTTAACTATGTGTATAGGTTAGTATTTTAGCAATAATGGACTTGTGCCCAATCTTATGGATTGATCATTGATACAATAAAGTTCAAATCTTGGTCTAGAGGTGAACAAAAAAAGTTTGGAAACCAGAGTCAGTTTGTAACCCAAAACCACAACTAGCATTAAAAGGGGTTTGGCAAGAACAGGTTTGCAACAACCGTATCCCAAGGGTTTAAATCGGTTTGTAAAACCCTACGTGGAACTAGTTTAATCTGAACCAAACTGAATAAAACCCAAACTGCTTCCAAATCTAACCAATCATTTTTCCTTTTCGGAACTAATTCCAACAAAAACTGTAAACTGGTTTTGATGAACATTGACCAGATGCAGGAATGGTTTCGATCAGAACCACTCTGGCCCAAAACAAGTGACTTCTCTAGTTTAGTTAATGTTATCAAGTTAACTTTCTAGTTTTTTTCTTTGTTAAAAGTATAAGAATTTTCCAACAATATTATTAAATTCAATTATTCAACAAATAACTAGGTATGCGAAATGGCTAGTGAAGAATAAGAATTTCTAGGTACAAAAACATATAACTTTTCCCCTGATATATGTTGGTTAACAACTTTATATCTATTATATTTTAGAATTATATTTTCATTTGAAACAAAAGCAAGTTTGATAAAAATAATGAATTTAGCAGTCCAGAAATGTGAATCGTCCGTTTTGACAAAAAATTTGGGCCAAGCCGCTAACTACAATTTCAAGAAATGACCAATCAAACTGAAGTGTCAGTTAAAAACCAGTTAATTTTTTATGGTTTAACAGTTTGAGTTGTTTTTTTCTCCTTTATATTATTCCTCCTTTAACAATTTTGGCCAAGCTGCTAATTTTTTAATATTTTTAAAATAATAACGGTGATTTATGATTAGTGATTTATGATTATATACTCATACATGTTACAATAAAAAGTACGTACATAATAAAGTTTACATGGACGGTTCCGAGTTTCAAACCGGACCAAAACATTAAACCAACAAACCGTGGATACTGAACCGTTTGGTTCTCAGGTAAAACCGACTGACTTGCTTCAATCTAATCAATTTGAGCGACTTCAACAATTAGAATCAACTAATATTTAAAATGAGATGTGGACTTCTAAAAGTTAGCTGATATTAGCTATAAATCTTTTAGAGCATTCACAGTAACTTCCACATTCACATTCATATATTTACATTAAAAAATTATTATTTTATTTTCATTTTCAATTAAATAATATTTTTTATATATTTATTATTATATTTTCTTTCTCCTTCAGTCATATCCACTTTAAAAATTATTAAAAAAATTATGAGTGTTGTACAGTGTTTCTCTAAATATTTTTTCGTTTTTTCACTCACAATCACTTACAACATCCCCATAATATATAGCACACACTCATATCAAGATAAGAAACCTACTGTGAATGCTCTTATGCACTTGATTGGAATTGTTACCGCAAACAAGCGCTACACAAACTCGTGCTTACTACGCTACCTAATTTTTGTAGCAAAGAAATGCCCTTCAAGTGTGACATAAATACATGTAACAAATGACGCGCGCATTCACCTCATGGTTATTTCCTCACTAATATGGAATACAGGTTTCAGTTTGGGTCTTTAAAACCTGTTTGAACAGTGCTAATTAGCCAGGAAACAAACACTTTTGTCCTTAACTTATTAATGGACTATTAGTAATCCATAAAACAATATAAAATACATTTTAAAACATAATAAACAAAGTTGTTAATAACAAAACCTGAGAAAAGAATTTCACAGTATTTATCTATTTCACAACAAACACACAAGCAAACCACTGCAGGCAGTTAAAAGTTACAAAATCCAAAGTGAGGGATGAACAATGGTATCCTTCCACAAGATGAATCAATCACTGTAAATGTATCTGCAAATATCTTATCATCCCGTACATAAATATATAAAGATTCATCGTGTCGTAAACCCTGCAATCTCTAGTGATTTCGCCATCATCTCTCCATCTTTGTTTACCTGTAAAATGCCACAATTTTTTACGGTACCAGTAAAAAATCCTACTCGTAACAAAGCTATTTGTTTGGTCCGGAGAGAATTGACCGATGAAATTTTGATAATTATAACATAAAAATCTAAAAATATTACTCTGTTTAAGGACGGCAAATCTTTATTATAATACCAGATGGAAACGATTACCCAAGTAGACCCTTGAGTCTAGTGACGTTGATAATTATCCACTATAAATTAGGTTTAAATTCTTGTAAATATAAGATCAGATGGTTTTTTAAAAATTAAAACAAAATGTTTAATATAGTCTGTTCAAAAAACTTGTAAGTATCAAATTGGATAGAAAAAAGTTATGATTATCATTAAAATAGGCATCACAAATATTATGTTATATTATGACATTTGTTCCAAGATATGTCAATTTCATCCAGTGAATGACATTGACTGCATAGTGTCATTTAATTAGCCTGCAACTTCATTTAGCATCTTTATGTACTGTCTGCAGTGCTATTTAACATGTAGGGACTCTTAAATTATCATTATGATCAGTGTCATTTATCATATCTATAAGACCATCTATAGCGTAAGCGATAAGGACTCTTCACGTCCGCATTGTCCATGTACATGGTCTATCCTCTCTCCTATTCACGGATGATATGATATTCTTTCTTACATCCTTCCCGTGGGCACACCTTTGTAGAAAGATTTTTGAACGTTTCTCTTTCACGTACTCCATACCTCTTTCTCTATCTCCAATAAGCCGTTAAAAAAACAAAGAAGTCGACTCTTGATACCACCCTAAAAGCAAGCTGAGAAACCAACCTCTTTAAACCAACATTTTCTAGATATATATCACATGAGACCAAAAAGAAGGTAAAGGGTACATGTTACACTTTCGAGAGCGACGAATAAATTGATATCTGTAGCACCATTAAACGCAATTTCAAACCACATTCAAGCGACTCCTTGAGTATACTAACCGTTAGGCATCATTGCTAAAGAAACACATTTAAAGCATTCACAACGAGAAGCTTCAAAAACGTCACCACCTCACCTCTGTCTCTCGAACACATCAACCTCGTCTCGTCCACATGAGCTCAAAAACGTCCCAAAAACATGCATCAGAAATGCTCTTAATGTATATCCCTCCACTTAATTTGTCTTCCCAAAGAACTAAGGATAATATCTTAGTTTCTATTCCTACTTCCTACAAACTTAATTGAATCTCTTGAATTTCTTATAGGCCAACTAAATAATAAACAAACTTATTATACAAAATAGAATGTATACTTATGGTATTCAATGGGTCCGTTCAGTATACATTTTTTTAATAACTTTGATATCATATTATTTTGCTTTCTGAAAAGAAAAGATAATCTCACATTGAGAAAACCACTTCGTTAGATGACAAAGATTTAGCTAAAGTTTCAAAAAGAAAAGCTACTCATAATAGTGCTTAGAATAAGTTTGAAATTTTGATAACAAATTACACACACAGACGTTACACTAATGTCCACCATCAGACTAGAATCTTTAACCACTTAGTGAAGAACACATTTACAATACATTTTAGGGGTAACTTTGTAAAATAATAACTAATATTTAAATGTTTCAATTAGGCTACTTAAATTTAAAAAGCATTCTAGTTAGGTCACTCAGCTTTAATGTTTAATTTTAATTATAAGTTATAACATGTTTTTATAGCATGTTTTTTTTCTTTTTGTTTCAATTAAGAATTTTTTTTCTTTTTTTTAATGATAGTGTTCAACGATAGCGTGAACTTTAGGTATTTTATTTATTTTTTTATATAATTAACATATTTTTATCTTCTATTATTATTTTATATATTGAAAATTTCAATCACATATATATTACTTTCTTGACATAAGAAAATTCGATTATGACTCGATTTGATGGTTTCGTGGTCCGATTTGATAACAATATGTATGACTGACCAAATTAGAATACTTGTAAAACTTCATTATTATTTCTGTAATATTTTTCATATATTTTTTTAATACCGCTAGTATATAACCTACAAATTCTTTCGTAATAGATTGCTTACTTATTAACAAAAAATTTTACTTGTATTTCTTTACAATGCCCAGTTGATAACATATCTACTAAACTTTTTTGTGATCTATTCTCAGAGGCTATATGTAGTCTGCAACGCTAATTGAAATATGTAGTACGTATTTGGTAATTATAAGATATGCAAAATCTCCAATCTACTTCTTTGGAATCTTAATTCTATCCTCAGAAATATCGTGTTCAGCTCCTCATAGCTTCCTATGATAACCTCTTAACTATCGTCTGTTTAAAATAATATACGATTTTACTTGATCTCTTTAGTTAGCAAGGTATTAATAAAGCGTGTGAGTGATCTGATAACAGGTTCTCACAGATGCTAGAAAATCTTAACTCCTCTCATTTTTATCGTCAATTCACTATTGAATTCTACGGCTATTCACTTATGATTCTCCATGTTCACCTTTTGACTCTTTAACTTTAACATGTATACAAATCTAAGATTATAGTCTTCACAACATGTTTAGCTTATGTTTATTAAATGCATTTAAACTACTTCAAAACGAGCCTTTCTGAGACGAGATGCTAACTGGTATTGATTTTCTAGTCCTGACTCACTCAAGAACAACATTAGAAGAAAACACATTACTATAAGATATCCTTTTGAGTCAAGCTTCAACCTCAAGCCTTAAAGATCATAAGTTCAAACCATCAACTCATTCCATTTGACTAGAAGGTCAGGCGTGCAATCTTTGCTAATTGTTGACAATACTTAAACATCAGCTTAGTTAGGGGTAATATGTAATAGTTATGTACTTATGTTAATCAAAAGTTTTCTTACTTCTAAGTTTTTAGGACTTTGTTTTAGGTGGCTGTTTTGCCATTTCCGAATTGATTTAGTGTTGGTTCTTGAAGGTAGTATTTGAGTTTTTAACATTTTCTAAGATAATTATTAACATTTATAGATTTATAGATGAACAAAACTTAAATACAAAATAAAACAAATATAATTATAAAAAAATGATATGAAAAAAGTAATATAAATTTGTAATAGTAATTTGACAGATGTTTTATATTTGACAAGAAAATATGTCGACAAATTATTGAGTAGGGTGTCAAAATCATCTGAAAACCTATTATAGATATTATATAGAACATATCATCGACTTAAACCCTAGAGATCTTTGTCTTGCCAAAAAGTGTAGAAAATTTACTACTGTTTTCTTTTCAACTATTACTTTGTACTTTTCTTTTTTACAATTTGTTTCATTATCAAACTTATTATTATTATGAGAAAATCACGAGAATAAACATTAGTCCAACTTATCTAATGTGAGCATCTTCTCAACCTTGTTCTTCTTTAAATAGTTTTTGACTCGAACTATTCATTCAGATGATCACTCTAAAGGGGCGTTTGGTTAGAAGACATGAAATGAAATTGAGAAATTATTAAAATTATATTTAAGTGGATAATAAAAAATAAAACTTAAAAAAATGTTTCATCTCAAATTCCTTTGGTTGTGGTATTTCAAAAGAATTTGAGGCGAAACATTCCTTTGGGTTTTACGTTTCATTACCCACTCAGACATAATCAATTTCATTTCATATCTTCCAACCAAACACCCCTAAGTTTTCTTAACAATTTAAAAACACACCCGAGTATGAGGAATATTTGATCTTTAATATATGGTTCTTTGTTTTTCACCAAATAATACGGTTATAGTGTAAGACACCTGCATGGCTACATTGTCTAAAATGTAAATATATAACTATCCAGTTCATCTTTTATATGTTAGTAGTATGATAAAAACTTTGATCAATCATACCACCACCTTTAAAAGTTATAACTAAAGTATAAAACCATTATAACAATGATATTATATATCTTCAGCTTAAAATTTCCACCAATCAGAAGGCATCCGTACGTGCATGGATCTAACCTACGTGGCAACACCCCCATGTGGGTCCCCTTAAACCCTAAAGCAATATGGTATTATGGTCAATGGTGTGGTGCTCGAAGTCTGAAAGAGTCGGGTCGGGCCAACCCGGCAACTCAAACAAATTTCGGGTTCAGTGAAACATAATCCCATTGGCCCATTAAATTATTATTACAAAAAACTTTAAACTTAAGGAATCTGTCAGTATTTTTATTAATTTAAGTGAATTATGAAGAATAAAGTGGATGGGCTAACAGGTAGCACTTGACAACTGTCTCCCCTATCAAACATGCTACAATCATAGGAAACCACATTTTGAATCCAAAAACCCTAAAAAAACAAACATCTACTATTTACTTATGTTAATTTTCGTTTATAAGTTAAATTATGTAAACAACTGTTTGTTTAGAGTGTGCAACTGATGTTGAATATCTAATCAATATGTATAAACTTAACATCCTAATTCAATTAGGATAGACTATATGTACCGATATACGCACGATGAACCCTCAATAAATGACTGATTTACTACGAGTGTAGGTATATTTCGTAAAATAACGAGGTTGGTGCAACACAACCAGAATAATTGTATATAAATTAGCAATATGCACGGTAATCTATGTATGTTTACAACAAAATAAAGATATAAAATGTCAATTAGAATATTTATATAAAATCTCAAGAATATCATTCTTGGCAAGCATAATAACTGATTATATTAAGTTGAGCATTCTAAAGTAAGTTTGTTGGTCAAAAATGAGATCTTTTGAGTTATGATCATTCTAATTAAAAAGGTAAAAATCCCAACAACTTGAAAGAACCAAATTGACATGAGTTGACTAAAATGGAGTCAAAGAAAAGAACTTTTTTGTTTCATATTTTGCAATAGAAGTAGAATTTACCCAAAAATGACATTATAATTTGTTAGTGTTACCAAAGCCCTAAAGAGCTCCATTTCTAGATGCAAACGTTTGGTCTACTTCGATTAATAAATGCATATAAGGATGCATATATATGTGTATTTTTATGTGCATATATATGTTGTGCAAAAGTATTTTAAGAAATGAAAGATTTTGATAGAGATTTACCAGATACAGAAATGTGGAAGAAGGCCATTGATGCAACTCTCGATCAGTTCTTTGATTTCTCTTTATGATGATTTCCTCCACCGCTGTAGCCAAGATGATAACCGCCCGTTGTCGAAAATTGATCGGCTGCAGCATTCGGAACGATGAAAAACGGAAGATTCGCAGACGATGATCCGTCTATAGAAGATGATTGGAACCTCTGGAGGTGGTGATGATGACCCAAAAGAGGTGACTGTAAATTGGACTGAAGGGTCCCCCTAGTGAAACCACCCGGAGCAACAACAACACCACCACCGACAGATGCCGGTGGTGGTGGCGTTGTTAAGAAGTTTATATTCTGACGCTCTCCACCACCCGTGCTACCTGTTGGTAGCACCGCTGGTAGAAAGCCGTCAAAGGAGAAATGATGGAGGTTATCTCCACTTGTGATGTTGAATTGTGGTATTTGGAATAACTGTTGTGCAGGTTGTTGAGGGCGGTTGAAGAAGTACTCCATAGGAGACCTCGTGGCGGTGGCAGTGGTGGCGTTAATCCCGCCGGTCAGAAGATCCGTAAACGATGAGTTTTCGGGTATACAATTGACTTGATTTAAAGCAACAACTCGAGTCGAATCGGTTTCCTTCTCCTTCTCTTTGTCCTTCTTCAAAACCGAAATTTCTCTAGCTCGTTCGCGAGCTTTGGTTCGAGTGTCCGATCGGGACAACGAGAGACCCGACCCCTACTCGTCTCAGATGTGCTACTACACGAAGGCGATTTCGGAATCGCCTGTGCAAAGTTAATATAATTATTATTACTATTACAGTGCAGTTGATACATCCTATCTCCTAAATCATTACCATCCCCTACAATTTCTTCTCACTTCCCACCTGACGGTGGATCCGGTGGTCGGGGAATGCTCCGACCACCGGAATATCCAGCGACGGAAGCTCGTCGATGGAGCTGGATGCTGCCTTCAGCAACCACTCCACCGCCTTGCTCGGCTGGTCAAACCCTAACCGATCTTGCAGATCGTAAAACTGGATCGCCGTGCCGACCGACAGTCGTACACGGCGGTCCCTCAGTCCTTTCGACGTCAAAACCTTACTATGTCTATCCTTCCCACCAGAAGCCCTAGAAACCCTAATGATTCGAGACGACGGCCATCCGCATAGGCGCGTAACGCCACCACCAGCACCACCACCAGCACCACCACCAGCACCACCACCAGCACCACCACCAGCACCACCACCAGCACCACCACCAGCACCACCACCAGCACCACCACCAGCACCACCACCAGCACCACCACCAGCACCACCACCAGCACCACCACCAGCACCACCACCTGCACCACCACCACCGGTATCTTCTAGATGGTTATGAAGATCTGAATTGCCTCTACTAGTAGCTAACTTTTGAGGATTTGAAGAAATATTATTATTATTATCTGTGGTGGTTGTGCTACCATTAGAAGAAACCCTTTGGAATTTACACACTTGTCTTTGAATTTCATCCACCTCCATAACAGGCTTTCATACCTTGTTACAACAAACAAAATAAATCAAATCAAATGAAATGAATCAAACACACACATACACACACAAAAACACACACCCCAAATATCTTATCTAGAGAGAGTAAGTGATGTGTGTATTTAGAGAGAGAAAGAGGGGGTGTTGATAGGTGTGAAGTTGTATTGTCCTTTGAATTGATGACTTGGTTGGCTTTTGTAGTCAATTATAGAGACAGCCACACACACAGATAGATAGATAGATAGATAGATATATAGATAGATAGATACAAGTGTGTGGGTGTATGTATAGCTGAAAGGTGAAGAAAAATGTCAGGTGTTTAAAGCTTAATTAGGTCAGAAAGCAAAGCCTGTAGACTGTTAAGTTTATCGCTGAGAAAGAAAGCTGAAATCGAAGAACAAGATTAACTAAATTTAAAGGTAGGTTTAGTGTCCTTTTTCCATGTGATTTTATTATATATTTTGTTTCTATTTTCATTTAATATTGTCTAAAATTGTTTAGGGTTTGTTAACTACTAACGAGTGAGCTGAGTCAAGTTAATTTCGGCTCGTGTTGAGTTTGAGCTAAACTAGTCGGCTTATTTGATTTGAAACTCTTTACGAACTGATGTAATGAACGTTAGATAAAGCTCGAGTAAACTTGTATGTGTGAATCGTTTGAAATTTTGTTGAGCATGTATTTCTTGTAGATATACCTACATATAATAGGTAAATACAAAATGGATATAACAAAAACAGGTAAGTTGGGTTTTTTTATATAAAAGTCGTGTTCCCTAAATAAACTTAAATGTTTCAAAGTTCTTATTTTTTAAAGAAATAGTTCTCAAAAGGTTTAAATTTATCGAGTTATGAACTTACTAAATAGGATTCGAAAAGGTCTTCAAATGTGTAAACATATAAGGAAAAACCAACGCTTGTGGATTAAACAAACTAATAGCTAATTGTGTTAAAAAGAGGAATGTATGTTCATCGCGATAAATCCTAGGGGAACCATGTCAATGGTGAGTGGTCATCTAGTGGTTTTTGAAGCACTCGTTTGTTAGTTGAACACGAAAACATGTATAGAATTAGATTCGATTGTTTGTTTGTGACTAAGATCGATAACGAAGTTCAAAGGATATATATTCAAGCTTGAAAGATTATCAAGATACATATATACACAAGCCAAGAAGGTTATAAGGCTTGAAAATTATGAACTCATGTGCGTGATGTCTTTGTGCCTCAAAGAAATATATCAATTGTAACTCCCACTCAAATAAAAGTGGATTAACACATATTATTAAGATTCATCTGACGTTGTAACTGGTTTCGTAAATTTTACTTTGTTACGCGTTTTATTGCTCATTATCGTATATACTTCCTAAAATGACATTTTAAAATGCAAAGAGATTAGGTTGTGCTGTTAAATAAAAATAATATTATTATCGTTAATATTGGCAACTTCTGGTGATGATAAGTTATATTATTTTTTATTAATTATATAATCTTTTATAACTAACAAATAATAACATAAAATAAAGTTGTTAGCTAGTACAATAATTTTCATTTTTCCCTACCTTCAATTTTGATATGTCTCGCACATGCACACGAATTCTCCTCTCATTGGACTTGTCATTGATACTCAACCACATATTTTTATACACTTTTTTAATATTTTAGAGTACTTGTTTATAAAGATTATTTTTTTAATATTTAGGGAACTTTGTCCGTACAAACCATAACATGTCTCAATGTTCCCCCCATTTGCATTCTTCTAATAATACCAACTTTATTCAAAGTAGATGATGGGTCTTCTAGAGATCACATTCATCAAATATAGTTTACTAGTCGTGTGAACAAAAACATGTGGTTGAATAAAGTAATAGAATTAGTACGAATTTATCTAGTAATACAAAAGCATATTGGATATTGGTAACTAAAATCAAAGTCTATATTTTTAACAATAACACTTTTAATTTTCATTTTTGTTGTAAAATACAATTTTAGTTGCATAATAATAGTAGTTTACTTTTAGTTTTCATTCGTTTTTCTCATATGAATAATATGAGGAATTGGAAATGTATCTTCTTTGTAAGTGAAATCATTTGAAATTAGGTGTAAAAGTTATAATTATACAAAACACTGGAAATAATATATATACATATATATACACACACGTATATACGTATGTACGTATGTGAGTGTCATTGGTTAAGTTGTCACTAGCAATAATTTTAGATAATGGGTGATAATTTGGGTTACTAAAACCTCATTTGCCTAATTGAAAAGATAAAAAAACATAAGTTCCATAGAATTACAATATTATAGAATATGGAGTTGTAAATTTAGAAATAAGACTATAGGGTTGAGCTAAGGTCCACTTTGCCATGGCCCATCTTAAGTTACATATAGGGTATAACACAAAACAAAAACATTATACATATAAAACACTAAATTTTTGGAATTGAGTTAACATAAAAGGATGTTAGTTTTGGATCGAACTTTCAGATAAATTTGAATAACTAGGTCGTGTTTGGTCAACATAGTTCACGAGTTGGCTTGTTTATCATGTTTGTTGTATAGTTTTTAAAAAGTAACCACGTATACACGTAAAATACTATGTTGACTCCTCTCATGCTTTATAATGTTCATTTGTTACAACTTTTGAAGACTATTATATATTGTTGACTATTGTATCTTTGGTCTGATCGGCAACCCTTCATGGTGGTAGACAGTCAATACATGCTACATGCGGAGCATTGACCTAAGGTTCCGACAAAGGGATTCAAGCAATGGCAAAGTCAGATAGGGTAGTTACCTAGGGTTTTAACGAAGGGATCAAGCGATGATTTCAAGTATGTCTACAAGAGATAAAGTATATGGTACTGTTTATTAATGCATAAATACATTCATGTAAAAGTAAAACTTATGTTACGACGTGTGTCACTTGAAAGTGGATTTATGGTGGGGCAAGAACATATGACGTGAGAGAAGTGTTTTTAAGAAAGAAATATAACGAGAAAGAGCGGGTGTTTAGTGTTGAGAGAAATGGTAGATTGGTAAGGCTTCAGAAGAGTTCAAGTGTCGTCTATGACTGGTTGATGTAGATTACTTGTGTTGTAGAATTAAAAGTAGGTTTGATCAGTATTTGAGTTTTCATCATTAAGAAAAAAATAAAACTTATTTGTTGCTATACGTTAAACTAAAATAAAAAGTTACCAAATAATTTTATATTTCCAGAAGCATTTCATCTTACTATTTCTAACCACTTTAATAAATTTTAATATAGTGTATAACAATAAAACAATATTAAATTTTGATGTGTTTACATTTAAATAAAAGTTTAATTAATTTTAATAAACTTAATCGCTAAATATACACCGAGTATAAAGAGTATACCCAAAATAAAGAAAACATTATCAACAACTAAATTACTTAATAAAGAAGAGTTTTAGTTAACTTTGAAAGTAGTTTTTATGAAGAAAAAAAATTGCTCACGATCACCCCTAGTCATACAAAGGGTGACATTCAACTTTAAACCACTTCCATATAATCCTTCAAATTGTCATAAATTATACAATTCAAAATGACAATCTCATGTATACCAACACCATTCACATCAAATAGTCATTATCGTGTTTTAATCGGTTTTCAATCCCACCAAATAGTCGTTGTCGTGTTTTAATCGTTTTTAGGTCTCATCAACTAGTCATCGTCATGCTTTAGTCATTTTTCATTCCCGTTAAGTAGTCATCATCGCGCTTCAATCATCTTATATTCACATAAAAGAATCAACATCATATTTAAGTTGTCTTTCATTCACATCAAATGGTCACCTTCGTGTTTCAATCGTTTCTCATTCACATTAATTAGCCTAGCATCAAGATTTAATCTTCTTTTGTTCTTATCGGCTCACTTTATGTATATGCGCATGTCGAATCGAATAGTATTAGGACCCCACATGCGACGAAGGAGAAAAACTAATGTCGAACATTACCCCGGACCCATATGTTGAATGTAGAAAAACAAAATTTAAATGTAGTTGATACTATTCTCTACACACACAAAAACATAAAAAACACACAAAAAGATCATTCAAAAAGAGGAACCATCATCTATTCTTCGATGACTTGTATATTATCATAGACAACTTTGTTTAGAGCGAGAGAAAAAGGAAAAGATTGTGGGTGAGACACTCGTCACAATATGGTTGATTAAAAAGACCATATGAAGAAATATAGGGTTCAAATAGTAAGTCTAATTAAATACGAGGTGTAATATTATAACTTTTTAGCCTATGTATCAAGAACTTGTATTTAATGCGGCAAACGATGGTTTTTTAGACATCTTTAAGTACTCGTCAGACAGTGTCTCGTATGATAAATGGCATGTGGTACATGTAAACTTTTGTAAATTATAATTGAGTAACCGGCTTTTACTTCTATCATCCCACCACCTATCGTAAAGTATAGGAATTCTTTTTTAATATCATTGACGTTTACTAAAGATATTTTTATGCACTTGAAACCTTGCATCGAAGATGACATCACTATTTTTATAAAATTACTTTTTCATGCACCTAAAAATATTTTTTATGCACCTGAAACCATAACCAAGCTCACAAAATCTCATTACTAGCCAAGTCAATGACGAGATCCGGAGAGACTGGAACTGGATGTAGGTAAACCTTACTCTAACACAATGAATAGAGAGGTTGGTTTGTAGAGAGATCACCGACCATAAAGCAATCAAAAAAACATATGGAAAATACAATTTAATAATCTTTTTTAAAAGAAATGAAATAAGATTTACAAAAATGATGCCACTTAGGATAAGGGCCTGAGTTAACTCAACAGGTTAGCACATGAGAAAGGTGGTCAACATTGTGTGGCAACGGATCATGACAATAAACGATGGAATGAGATGGTGTGGGGCCGGAATGTTCCGATACGTGAGGATAATACATAAGGGTGGTCATACCTACGACGAGACGACTATGAGGATTTGAGGTCGTGGTTGGAAATGTATATGAACACAATCGAACAAAATGGAGTCGACAAGCTAGTGTGATTCAACGTATAGGAGTGTAAATTTAACCATTGACACTCACTATATTTAATTTCCATTTTATTTCATACATTTTCACATTTCACTCATGATCATCCTTGTAAACAAAACCAAATAGAAATCGATTATAATTCTACGTTAATTATATGAGTGAGATTGTTTCTGTCAACAAAAGTTAATGTTAGAAGTATCATTAGTTAAAATGTCGGTAAAAATTATTATTGGCTGATAGATTATAGCTCAAATCGTAAAATTTAATTTGCCATATAAAAAAAACTATAAAACTGTTAATTTTGTATATCCTTGTCCATAACAAGTCAAATTAATAAGATATAAACTCACTAAAATGTCAAAAAAAGTCAAATTGCTAAAAGTCGTCCAAAATGTATTCCGCTGGCAAACGTTTCATTAAAAAAACAATAGACATGGTAATAACATAGTTTGTGAAATATATTTGACACATAATTTTCTTTTAAATTAAACAACACATAATTAGCTTCCATGCACTTCTTTGTATCCACTACATCACGTCAGTGTCACAACGAGCGCAAGCATGTTACGAGTTGTTTCAATTCTGCATACATGCCCACATATCACACCCATATAGTATCTATATGGTTACAATATTGGTCTATTTGCAATCTTCACACATAGGAAGTAATGAAAAAAATAAGATGAAAATGGACAATGCAAGCATGTTAAATCATATCTAGTGCACTTCTGAAGAGTTAGCATGTCACAAAAGAACATGTATCCAGATAGAGGCATATCTCACTTGAAGTTTGTTTGCAGCAGAGTTATCTATATACACATATAAAAATGATAGCTGCAAATCCACAATGTGCACTCCTAACACGAACGTGTAGCTGAAATGCAAAAAAAATTGTCAACACAATTAAACCACAGTACCACACATACATCATGGTCAGTACTGATTATTCTAAATTGGGTGTCAGCAAAGTTGATACTTTTAGCCTAATTGCATTAAATTAAAAGCTTTCTGAACATTTTTTTTCAATTGCATATCTAGGAAATGTAACTTCATGCATTTTTACAGCTTCCGATTTAAAAATTGAAGCAGGAACAGGGGACGTAGACAAACCTAGCTGGCTTTTTTGTGTCGTTTGGGGGCCCTCATTGTTTCTTTCCTTAAATCTGCTGAAACTTTTATATCTGTATAGGGCTGCAAGAATTTTGAAACGACGGAATATAGTGATTTTGGAGATACAAAAATATTGGTATTGTAATAACAGTACAGATTCCTATAGATAGAAGAGAATCATTGCAATATAGAACTTAAGTATGGTAAGAAAGTGACCATCAAGTGAAGAATCCAGTCTGGGCTCATCACTCAATTTAGTTTATTTTCTTCTTTTAATCCAAAACTATAATATCACATATTGCAAGCGGAGACAGATCATATGATTCACTAAGTTGTATTTCTGGTATGAATTCATAAATACTTGATGTAATAATTGTGATAGCAAAAACTAGACTATTATCACCTTGTTTTTGTAATAAAACATTTAACGATGTTTCAAGCCTTCAATGCATTTTTGGGCACCTTTTAATCCGCTGGTTATGAATATAACCCAAATTGTCTGGTAATTTGCTAAATGGATTGAAATTGCCACCTCTACTTTCAATGATCTCTAATAGTGTCTAATGATGTTTACTTTGAACAACTAGAGTGGTAGAGTCACAACACTAAAAATCCATATATTTAAGCATGGTCGAATGTAAATTTTTCAATAAAATGTATTGTAGTGGTTATAAGCAATCACAAATATTAATCTTCAACCAAAAAAGGGTAAGATAACTAATATAATTCATGTTGCCAACAAATTTTTATAATAGTACTCAAATCTCAAACTGTTTCGTATTAGTTTTGCTTTATACATATACTAATGTCAGCAATGAACTATATCATAGATTTGTCAAAGAGTAAACAACTAAGCAGCCATACTTAAAGATATAGACCAAAAGAAGTATAACAGTGAATCCAAAGAAGCATAACATGCAGAGAAAATACAAATATATGTATATAAGCACGTACGCACCTCTTCACACTTTCTTTGTAGTTCTAAAAGCTCTTGGCAATAAGAAAGACACTCAGCATGGTACACCGCTGCCAGATCTTTGATCAAAGCTTTCCTTCTGATGATACCAATTGCTTCAAAATTGTCCAACAATAAACAAAGGGTTATGAATTAGATACTGAAACATTATGATCTACCCAAGCAAAGTTAAATAAGCAACATACTTGAGCTTCTAAAAGAAACTGTCAAATGAATCGACAAGAACTCAGTGACTCACAGTCCAGCCATTGATTAAAGGATCATTCATCAGTCACATAGAGAACAGTCTAACACACACAGAATACCCCTATACGAGTCCAGAACATTCTATTAACACTTTGTAAAATCAGATCTTTTAAGAATCGAAACATCAAACTTTCGATGTCAACAACACATCGAAAGTTCTTATCTTTGTGAGGAAGATTCGATGTCAGGGATTGTTCATTTTCAAAAAGTAAGATTTTGCATAACTTGATTAAAATGATTGTTCTTAGTGTCACCACAGTTCAGAAAAGGCTGATAGTTAACATGAATGTATCAAAAAGAGTAACTAACTTTACACATAATGCAATACCCAACTCAACCCCTCCAAGAAAGCACTTCAAATCGCAAATGAAGGTTTCGAGATGCTATCAGCCCCACCGTAAACAGTCGTTTATAAGTGGTAAACTGCAGCTAACAGTTTACAGCCATTTACCACTTCTAAACGAAAGTTTAGGGGGTGCCGTTGGTGTATGAAACAAATACCCCTAAATCAACACCAGCTACAAATGCAAATGCAAACCCCTTAAGCAAATGAAAATTCATATACACAGATAATTCTAGCGAAACCCTAGCAAACATGTTCCTATATTAGCTAAAACCAAAGGTCCAAAAATCGATTACTAAATCCATCATCAATCGCATAGAGAAAACCTAAAAAACAGTCTAACCTCAATTGCAAATCGAAACCCTAAAAAACGAGAAAACCTAGAGGCAAGGCAACGGTTCTTAAACGGTTAAAACGAAATAGCAACAATAAGAATTTAATAAAAAGGAAAACTCAATCAGTAACGGTGGAGTACAATCGACAATGGTTGTGTGATTAAAGGGTGAGATTGTGAGAAAGAGGGATTACTTCTGCTGGGATCAAAACGACGAGGGGAAGGGTGGTTTGGTGGTGGTGGCGACGGCGATTGTGCGGGCGGTGATGATGGCGGAAGAGTGGCGGCAGCAGGTGGAGAAGAAGGTTCCTCCGGCGGTAATTCAGTCATCTGGTTTATCAACTATGATCGGAAACTGGTGTTCAACACTTATGTTCTCCGGCACTGTTTCTTTTTCTTTTTTTTCTTTTTTTGACTTTAAAATTTCTTAATTATGAGATACGAGAGAAAAAATTTGAAAACCACGGGATCACCGCGTCCGGTTTCGAGATGTTACAACCCGTTGAATTTTCGGTAGGATTTACGAATTCACATGCCCAATAATTGAAAACTTGGGAAATGGAGAAACAAGCAAAAATTGGTACGGCGTTATGTAAAAGGTAGAAACTATGAAAAACTGAAAATTAAAAAAAAACTAATATGACATTAATATGTTATACGAAGAAAATAAGGAGAACTAAAGTCGTTTGCCATAGGGCTGGCATAACAGGTATACATGTACCTGTTAAGACACAAACACAATAAGACACAAACACAATAAGACACAAACACAAAACATGTATACCTGTACACGACACGATATCTTATCGTGTACCTATTTCCAAACCTGAACACGAACCTATTAATACCATGTATACACGATAAAAACCATTAATAACACATATTTAGAAACCATTTTAGTTATACAAAAATCATCCGAAATATTTGAAGTGGGGGTACCTTAGGAAGTTTTTAACAAGTAACACTAATAATACAAAAATCAGAATGTGAAGATGTGAAGTTAGGGTTATCACTTATGTATTTTAATGTTTTATTATTTATATTTAAACAAATATTTATCAGGTACTAACGGGTACGTAACAAGTAAACAGGTAAAATATTTGTTTACACACGAAATTTAACAGGTATATTCATGTCTACGTGTTTCGTACACGAAACCTGTTAAGGTCATACCCAATACCTGTTAAGATCGTGTAGGTTCGTATCGTGTATTCGTGTTCGTGTCTAAATTTGTCGGCTGCCAGTAATTTTTGCCAAAGCTTCAAACTTAGGAGAGTTTGGAGTTGGTGATAATGATTTATTTTTGCTTATTTACTTATACTTAGAAAATAAAGGTTGATGTGGGTTTTCATAGATCTTTCGTTCTCTCTTACTTTTAATCTTTTCATATTTTACTTTAACCCTTTTAAGTTTTGAAAATCTCAGGTTTACCCCATATGCAACATAAAGTTTGTACACGTTTGGACGCAACTAGAAATAATTTGAGTTAGATATAAAATGTTTTCATGATTAATATATATATACGTTTAACACTGTCTACTTTCAATATACATCTATGTTTTGACATAAAATATTTCAGAGATGCATTTTGATGTGAGTTTTGTTTGAAAACATGTCATGTCAAATATAATATGTTTTTATTTACTTTACTTTTTGACATAAATTCAATTCGAAAACAAGTCAGCGTAGTTGTAAGTCTATGGTGTTGATTGTTTTTTTCTGCAGACTGCGGACCACATCTATATACGTCTGTAAGAGGAGAGATGTACCAAACGTTTACGTTATACAAGAATAAGATTGTTTGTTTTTTAACATCTACAAAAATAATCTATAATTAAAATTGTCAAATTCATCCACCATCATCATCTCTATCCTCTTCCTCCTCTCCACCACGACCACCACTGTCACCACCACTATCTCATCTGATATCACTGCCGTAAAATCCCTCAAATCTGTTATCAACCCCACCATAATCCTCTCCTACACATGCCTACACTCACGAGACTTCACCTCCAACCCATGCTCACCATTTCACGTCACTTACTTCTTCTTCGGATCCACTTGCTCTCGCTACCAAGTCGCCCAACTCATCCTCGACCCCGCCGATTACTCCTTCACCCTCCCCTAACTCATCTCCTAACTCACCCAATTCATCACCGCCGACCTCTTCGACAATCGATTCCACGGCCCAATCCTGAGTTCACCCTTCTTTCTCTTAAATCTCCTCACACTCCAACTCGAGTTCAACTTGTTCTCCAGCAAAATCCCACTGGCGATCTCAAACCTCAAAAATATTATAAACGGATTGCTAGGGCGCCATGACGAGAGGGACAGTGGTGGGCGACCAGATTATGAAAAGGTGAGAGGAAAGGAGGAGGGTAAAAGTATTTGTTTTGAAACTGAATAATGAGAAGATTTTAAAAGTGAATTCGGTTTGTTTTCTTCACGCTTACATTAAGAATACCTTTTTTAATGAATAGTATTCCAAAAAACAACCTGCAAACCTCAATGTGTACGTGTGGTCTTTGCGGCATAGACAAAAAAACCAGGAAATGATTCTTAGAAAAAACAAACACCCTATGGTTTGGCTTTAATTTTCTTTGCAAAAAAACAAGTCAAATAAATACATTTTCGTTCAACGGTATAAATTCAACTCACTCTACGTATTGATATAATTTAGTTCTGAAACAAAATCGAGTCAATAATAATCCATGATTTTATCAGGTCATGCATGTAGCGAGACGTGTGACATGTAAACGACCTAGTTACAATTATAATTATAATCTTCTTAGACTGTCCATAACGTCCCGTTTCGTGCTGCTCTTCGGAAGGGCTACGTTGTGCAGACCCATCCGTCATTCACCCCCCTTTTGCCAATGATGCTCCATGGATGCATTTTTTGGGGGCCACATCATAAAAATATGTGTTGTGTTTTGTTTTTTATGTAATTTTCAATGGTTGTTTGTGAGAAGAATGATGTTTGGGGTAAAAGTTGATTGTGGGAAGGATATATAAAAGTTAATAAAAACTGATGTGATATACTGACTGAGACTATTTATGGGAATGACATCCTTTAACATTGTGAATAGTCTTATTATAATAAAAGAATAACTAATGATGACACATGACAACACCACTTTCATTTTTGATAAACTTTTATCGTTCATCCCTTTGTGCATTTGAAGTAGATCTTTTAAATGATTAAGAAGTAGATCTTTCTACTAATATTTATTACTAGCAAAATATTTTTTTCTAAAATGAATTTTTTTAAAACATCATACTATTTTATAACTTGAAATATTTTAATAATGACATTTTTAAAAGATGTTTTGTTTTGAAACGAAATAAATTTATTTTCTAAAAAAAAACAAAAGAAGTTTAAAAATAAAATTTTAAAAAGTTAATATTATTATTTTATTATTATCTATAGTTATTACTCAAACATAATTTAAATACATATTAATTGAATTAATAAAATTTTATTTTATTAATATTTTTATTTATTTAACATGAATACATGAATTTATTAAATTTAATAAATAATACTGTTTGTTTTATAGATTTGGCGTATTGTTAAAAGAAACAAGGCATCCTAAAACCCTAAAACACCTCAGCTCTATAATGTTGTTTTAGGGTTTATAATCAAGACCCTTTGAAGAAGAAGAAGAACCCATCAAAATCTACAAACATGAGTTTAGTTGCAGGTTCATACGAACGTTTCATCTGGGGTTTCAAGCTCAAAACCCTAAAACACTCAACCGAAACCCTAACCCTATCCCCAATCTTCTCCTTCCCATCCCACCTCTCCCCGATAAAATCCGTCGCCGTCGCCGGCTCCGTCGCCGTCTCCGGCGGCTCCGACGACACCATCAAGATCTACGACCTCTCCACCTCATCAGAAGTCGGATCCCTCAACGACCCCACCGCCACCGTCACATCATTAGCCCTCTTCACCCCTCAATCCTTAACCTCTTTCCCACGTAATCTGTTCGCAGCGTACGATGATGGAAATGTGTCGTTCTACGACGCGGATCCCTTTGTGCATTTGAAGACGGTGAAGGTGCATAAGAAGGGGGTGAATGATATGTCGGTTCATCCGTCGGGGAAATTAGGGTTGACGGTGGGAAGAGATTCGTGTTTGGGGATGGTGAATTTGGTTAGGGGAAGGAGGAGTTTTTATTGTCGATTGGGGAAAGAAGCTTCGATTGTGAAGTTTGATTGTGGTGGTGAGAAGTTTTTCATGGGGACTGAGGAGAAGGTCTCTGTACATGAAGCTGAGGATGCGAAGCTGATAATTGAGTTGGAAGCGAAAAAGAAGGTTCTTTGCATTGCTCCTGCAGTGGTGAGTTTGGTTTTATGATTCTTTGCTGTAGTTTTTGTTCTTAGTTTGTGATTGATCTTTGATCTGTATGGGTATATATGGGTGTGAACTGTGAAGCTTTAAGGATGTACTTAGGGATTGCAAATTTGCAATCTAGTTTGAATTGATGAACCCGGCACAATTTACATATCTAATTGTGTTAAAAGATAGCAACTTTGGCTCGGACACATTTGAAATCATGTAACTTGACCACAACCCATTTGACCCATTTATCTAAGGGGTCAATGAGTTGTTACTTGTTAGGTTTTAGTTAAGTCGGTTATGGGTTAATCGGGCTGGCGGGTTTGAACGGGTTAAACAGGTGATAAGCTGGTTGACCTCATAAAATACGCATCTGCTATTTTTTAACTGACTAGACCCTTCTAATGAATGAGATTTTTGCTGGGTAAACTAAAATTTTAGAAACCCGAACATGAATTTGATGAAATGTGTTGAACATGTCAACCAACATGATCTTTTTGTTAAGTAGGTTAGATATGAGAAGTTGAGAACCCAAAATTATGTCGTGTTCTAGTTATAGCTCTTGTTATGCGACTCCCTAATTACTTAGTCATCACTATGCTATCCTGCAAGTTCTGCAATCATATTTCTGGCACATATTGTAGATCACTAGATTGGTTTATGGAAAATACTAACTTATCATGGTATTTGTTTATTTCTACTGGCCTTCGCGTTATTAACATGAAACAAACTGACAGCCTATGTATATTGGACTATAACTTTTGTAATATATTACTTGTTTATACAATCATACCTGATTCTTTGGTAAATTGGTCTACATGTTGAGAAGATGGCATGCTAGTTTATTTCAGTTGCTTATGAAGATGTGAAATGTTTTCTTTTTATTTAATCATATTGTGATTTGGATACAAAATAATAAAAAATTACGTGTATTGCACATGTTCATATACATAAGACTTATGCATCTTCATATATACAGTTGAGCTGTACAGAAACAATCTATATACTCCTTTTTCAGTAGAAATGAACACACTCATTTCTAACAAAAGAAAAAAAGAAACTATTGGATGAGAGAGACAAGGAACATAGAAGAACCATTGGGAAATTGGGAAGATATGAAAGAGTTCTTTATTACTGATTAGATTTCTGAAAGTATTATCTTATAAAAATAGTCATGAACTTTTTGGGTTCTAATATCTGAAATAACCATGAACTTATAACAGAATGGGCTTTTATACACTGGTGGAGAGGACAGGAATCTGACAGCATGGGATATAGTGAGCGGGAAGGTGGCATATTCCATCGATGATGCGCATTCAGCTCGTGTAAAAGGAATTGTAGTTCTTTCTAAGATTGACGGGACATCTGATGATGAGCCATTTTTGGTGGCATCTGCTTCATCAGATGGAATCATACGTGTTTGGGATGTCCGCATGGCAAATAAAGATAAACCAACACCACTAGCTGAGGCAAATACCAAATCTAGGCTCACTTGTCTTGCTGGATCTTCTATTAAATGTGAGTTTTTATACTATTTCCCTCTTTTGGTTTGTGTTTTTGCTGCTATCTTTTTTCTTTACCGTGTGGGGTTTCTATGTTAATGGATTGCCATTATGTGATCCCCATGTTTTTAATTATAATTAGAGTTAAAAGCTCATGATATCGAAGGAATTTAAGCCTGTGTCTTTATGAGCAATATCATAACACTCCCCATATCAAAGTAATTATGGCCCATTCTCTTAATGAACTATTAACATGATTTAGTTTTCATTCTTTTTGGGGAAATCTACATTTGTCGTTCTACACAAGCTAGCAACATATTTTGTAACTTTCGGTCTGTTGATGTTGATTTTTGTATTCTTATCATAACTGCTGTAGTTTTATCACAATTATGGTCAAACCAATTGTTATGTTGATATTGGATCCATCTATATCTTTTTCAGCTATGAAGAAGCGTTTTGGTGGTTCGAGTGATTCAAATAAAGATCAGGATGAAGCAACCGAACAGTAGTGGGTTTCTTTATATTTACAGGTGCTTCCTGATGCACCCGATGTTAAATTTTGACCGATTTTATCAATGTTAGATAGTGTACACAATGGTTGTCTCGCGTATAACGTGCAGTTTATGTTTTTTTTGTATTTTCTGATGAACATGTTTTCTGAATTCAAATGCAACCTTTGGAGGAAGATATATACAAGATTTTTGGATATCATTTGACTTCCTGGAGTCATGGTTTCATACTTTCATTGACTCAGAAAAGTCTACATAAGGTCTCCATATTTGACTTCATTGACTCATTCATACTTTGTAATTAAAATTCAAGAAAAAACTAAACGTGTCACATTTTGAAGGGTCATCTGATTCTCTTCGCCCGGAGATGATTTTATCCATTTTTTTGAAGTGTAATAGAGGCGGTGACCCCCTGTTTAATTAGGCGGTCTTAAAACAAATAGAGTGTCGCATTTTGAGAGTTTAAACATAGGCGGTCAAGGTTATGCCATCTTAAGAGGCTGCTAAATGAATGATAAATAAAAGATCGAACAGTCTAATCAAAACAATGGGATGCTATCATGTAGCTTTGTAATGGCTAAGTTCACGAGTTGGAGCTTAACGGACTCAAACCAGTGACATCCACCGCAGGGTAAACCAACTCTTCTTAATATCTCACTCGAAAGGGCATTTTAATTAAATATTATAATATGATGAGAGAGTTTTAGGACTTTCTTTCCTTTTTATTATATAAATTTTAAAGACAGGGAAGTATCAATATGACCTTCGGAAACAGTCAGGTGTACGATACATATCAAGATACAAGTACGCCATGTGCCCATCATAAGCTTTTCTGGGTTCACATTCAGCGAATCTTTCCCTCATATGTTCAACATCAATATGACGATTTTTTTTCTAAAAAAGGGGGTTTTATTTAGGTGATGGTGACAAGGGGTGAAAGTCTTGACCGATTTTGAATTAAAGGATCCCGCCCCTGGTAGGGGCGGGTTCTCCTGCTCCTTTTTCCACCGTCCGATCCAACTACAATTCACTCCACTCAATCTCAACCATCCATTAAAAATCCGCAACTAACCCCATTTATTCACATACCCACTTATTTTAGCACTATTTATTCACCCCGTGAACCACCGAACAATTCGTTCAAAACCTTCGCGATCTTATTTCTTACTATTTTCTAAGCTATTTTTGTATAATTTCTTACTATTTTCGAAAATGAGCTGGAGAATTACACCAGGACCACGAAATAACGATTTGTTATTTTTAAGTGGTCAACATAGAGCTTATTATTATTTTCGAGATCCAGAAAGCGATGAAGGAATTTTACGTGCTAGACGAGGTGATAAAGCTTTTTGGGATTACATTGATGAAGTGTCTATCCCTGAAAATGTTATGAGATATATAAGGTTGGCTGGTTTTGCGGGTGTGATCGAGTGTGGTTATCGAAAACTTGATCGTGCTCTTATTTCAACTTTAGTGGAGAGATGGAGGCCAGAGACACACATATTTCATTTACCGGTTGGAGAGACCACAATAACCCTTCAAGATGTTCAAGTTTTATGGGGTTTGCCGTTGAAGGTGATGTTGTTTCTGGCACTGATTATGCTATGAGTGCATCCGAAATTATAATAAGGTTTGAGTATTTAACCGGTTGTACACTCGCTACAAGCGCTGTAAGTGGTTATAAGTTAAACCTAAGGTTTATTTTAAATGAAATAATAAAACCATTTTTTGATAATGCCACTGAATTTCAGTGTATTCACGAGCTAGATTAATTTTATTTTTTATGATTGGTGCCACTTTATTTCCTGATACTTCTAGCAACTGGGTGCACGTAAATTATTTAAGTCATATTGAAAACTTAAATAACTGTGGTAGACTTAGTTGGGGAAGTGCAGTTTTAGCATTTTTGTATAGACAGTTATGTAAGGAAACAAGTGTCACAAATCGAGAAGTTGGTGGACCTTTATTCTTGTTGCAATTATGGGCATGGGAAAGATTACCTACTATGTGTCCCAAGAATACGAGATCTATTGATTTCAGGTTACCATATGGTGCACGGTATGTGTCCCAAAAACTTATGTATTAACTATTTATCTGTAATCTTATATTTTTCTAGTTAACTTGGTATATTTAAAAACTTGATTACAGATGGAATGGTGAACTTAGTTATGTAAACATTACTCCGCACTGTTTGAGTGCGTATCGATCTCAGGTGCATTCATTAAGCGAGGCCACGATATTAATATTAATCTGATATTATTTTGTATCAATTAACATTTTGTAAACATATTAATTCATATTTTTATATCAGTTTAATTGAAGGCCTTATGATAATATTATTCACCTTCTACCTGATATCTGCACAGGTGGACATCAAAGCTGGAGAAGTGACACATACCTTATATGTTGGAAGTTGTTGAGCCTCACATTCCAAGTAGGGTTTTAAGACAGTTTGGAATGTTTCAACCAATCCCTACAAGTGTGTTACTAACCCGGGAGCAACATACAAATCTACATTCGACTGCTCGTAAAGGTGGTAGAAATAAAAACTGGTTACAACATCATAATATCTTTGTTCAAGCATGGGTGTCTCGGCTTAATTCAGTTGCTAATGAAGCGTATACTGATTCGCCAATTGCTTCTGAAGCATACATGAGGTGGTATCTAGACCGTACTGTTGTGTATACAACAAACCCGGCTCATCAAGACACGAACTCTCTTGGCTTCCAAAATGATGGACAAAGATTGAGAATGATGGTATTATTATTAATAATTTTATTATTATTATTGTTATTATTATTATTTTTAAAGTAATCTTTCATAATGTTATTTATAGATGGATGGGATGAGTCAGTTTTATCAAAGACCAGGGGATGAAACGGGGAGGAATATGGCGAGCTGTTATATGGATTTGGCACATACAAACCATATAAGTTATCTACCAACGCATGTGACACAGAATGCTGATGATACTCAACTTCCTCCTGTCCCACAACGTTTACCCAGAAGGGGTAGAGGACGAGGGCGGGTTGGTAGACAGGTTGGTGATGATAATGTAGTGCAACAGAATATGACAGGACAAAGGGATTTCACGGAACAACAGCTTGACTCCCCCTTTTTTAGCCAAATGGGCAACTAATATTTTTTTTATGGTGGTACCTCAAGTACTCAGTTTCCACATTTTAATCAAATGGGGACCCAGAATTTCGAAGAAGGGGGCCATCAAATCCTTATCAAAGCCCTGATAATAGTTATCAATAATCATTTCACCATTCTTCCCCGTTACCATATTACCCTCAATTTCAAGATACATCTCAATCAGTTGACCGGTTTTTTAATCCATCTCCTTGCCTGTTCGACTTAAATGATGAAGCAACAAACGATGATGATGACACTCGTTAGATATTATTTTTTTATATTTTTAGTGATGTATTTTACTTTTTTAATCATGTAATTTTTTACACTTTTATCTATTAATTATATAATGCAACTTTATTATAGAATACGAAATTAAACTACAATATTATCATCTAATAAATATTATATAAAACTAATATTATGAATATGAGTTTGGACAAATGTTCATGTTATGACCTGTTTGTCTACATATTGAACATCTACGTATGACAGGTGCATCTGGATGATGAACATCCATCTCGTTGTGTATCCTTCTCGTGCGTCTCCTACCTCGTGACGTGGTGATTTTTGAGGGATCACCTCTTATCTTCCAACCCAGGTTCTTCCAATAATCAATGTGACTTAGCGGGTGAAAATGTCCGTTATACTGTTCTTGATAAACAACAGTACTATAGACCTGATGAACAATGTTATGAGGTGATTCACCTCTATGGCGGCAAACTGCAATTGCATGTGAGCATGGAAATCTTTGCATCTGCCATTTACCACACGTGCAAGTTCTGTTTTTGTATTCCACGGTATAATCATTTCCACCAGCTTCATTTGTTTGTATCTTTGACAAAACTCTATACCTCGCCTCTTTGTAATCAAACTCTGTTATAATATGCTCTTGCGAGTTAATATCACGTGTGTTAAATAAACGCCATATGCGAGGGGGTAACGCGGTGTTACAGTTGGTTGCGATGTCAGTGTGCTTTCTGAACTGTTCGACTGTTTTTTCGAACGTACAATTAATAATAGCTTTTATTGGCATAAGCCTGACACCTCACAACGTATTGTTGAAGCTTTCTGAAATGTTCGTCGTCAGGTTACCCCACCGACGATGATTTTTATCATGTAGAAGCGTCCATTTACTCTCTTTAATAGTTTTTAAATGTTCCCACACTTCTAGATTGATGCTTGTCATTTGACTTACACAGTAGTTATACTTCCTTTGTTGGGTGGTGCTTCCGATAGACCAACATAGCCTTTTTAAGCTAGAAACCTTGAACTTTTGCATGAGGTTACTTCGAACATGTCGGAGACAAAATCGATGCACAACATTATTTTTCCACTCTTCAAGAGTATTCATTGCACGAATAATTCCTTTGTGCCTATCATAATAACACATAACTTTTTTCGCGAACCAATATAATTATAGTGAACTGCAATGTGTGACCAGAATTGGTGGAAAAACCAACTCCAACTTTCTACCGTCTCTTCGTCTACAATTACATAAGCTATCGGCATTACATAGTTGTTTGCATTTTTTGCAACTGCAATTAACATTTTACCACGGTAAGAACCTTTCAAGAAAGTATCGTCAACATATATTACAGGCTGACAATAGCTGAACGCTTTAATTATTGGACCGAATGCCCAAAACACATATTTAATGTGTAATAAGCAGATATACCGGTCGAATGATGTAACCATTCCACGATAACATGGTTCTTCTCTTGTAATGCCTTGATGTACGTAGGTAATTCCTCAAAATTACTGTCCCAACTACCATAAATATTCTCAATAGCAGCTTTTCTAGCTCGCCAGGCTTTATTATATGAAACATCAACATTCAACGTGTCTTTCAAATGCGCTTGAATTTGCTTGATGGGAAAAGCAATATCTTGACGAATAAAATGGATGATACGGGTAACAATATCTCTGCATTTGAAACTTCTATTGTTGTTACCAACAACAGTACCAAAGCAGTTGTGGGAATTCACCCATCTTGAAATTCTCCACATGTGATGATCATGGTTCTTGGAAGCATAAACATACCATGAACATGGAGGATCACTATGAAGATTATTGTTGTAATTAGGGCTGGTGCTATAGCACTTTGCTCTCCATCTTGTACGTTTACTTTCAACTACAACAGCCTCTCTGTTACGTGCAAGATTCCATAACCGCACTGCATGCATCACTTCATCTTTCGATTTAAAATACATTCCAACACGAATTTCTTTTGACTCTTCATTCCATATATCCATATGGTCTTCATCGTCAAAATCAGCAGCTTCATAATCTCTTAACTCCTGAGGATCTTCAGAATAGTTCACCTCCCCGTAAGATCCTGGAGTAACACCAGAATTATAATTGTTTGAAACTCCATAAGTGTTGTTATCATGATCACTGGATTCTTCTTGTGATGGAATGAGTTCAGTATCTTCACTGCTGTCTGAACGACCATCATCCGACTTTTCAAAACCTCCATTATCATCGTCGACTTGATGATGAAAATTGGTTGACGGACCGGCTTGATAATCATGCGATCTTACATTGCCTTGATGATAAGAGTTGCTTGACGGATCGGGTGTTTGAGATACAAAGAAACTGTGTATGAGATCCATATAATTGGATTGTTGTTCAGACAATTTTGGCTTAATGATAACATAAACATTTGCTTGAAAATTTTCAATATTTTATCCCAAATAATACAAAACATCTAGACTTGAGTCATTGAAAATTTCAGAACTTTAAGAAAAACCAGCATAAGAGTAATATAATTTTAATTTCAAATTATAATATTCTTTTTGAACTTGAAGATGATTATAAATCAAATCTAAAAACTCTTCGTATGAGACTCTATTACGAAGAATAATAGTTGAACTTCTAGTAGAAACATCACATATGATATTTCCATTTTCGAATGAAATATCACCACCCCAATATATTTGTAGAAAATAAGGCCGAGACATTATAATTATTAGTTTTTTTGAAAGTGTTAATTGATTCGAGTGAATTCGTTTGTGTACAAATAGATGAAAGTAGGTAAAATTAGTGGACGGGAGGTTATTTGAGAACCCGCCCTTGCCAAGGGCGAGTTCTCAAAAATAGTCATGTCACCATCCACCATCGCATCGCAGGTCAAAGTGGAAGAAGAACCCGCCCCTGCCAGGGGCGGGAACCCCTTATGTCACATCGGCACGAGATTCAACCCTTTTGTCAACATCAATATTAAAAAAATCTTATTTTTAAAAAAAATTCCAATATGACACTTTAAATTATAGTTAAAGGTTCAATATACTTAAATCATTAACATCTCTATAATTTACTCAAAACCACCTAAAAACAAAATTTCAAAAAACATAAAATGTTAGGGAAAAAACATAGAAACTTCTATTAAGATGTTAGAAATATTGTTTAAGAAAGGATTTACACTTTTAAGTTACAAGTAAAAGTAAACTTGTCATTTCAATGTGGAGAAAAACAAACAAACTAGAATAACGGGCATCTTATGATTGGTATATGGTCGGACTATAGTCTAAACGTTATTTAACCAATGGATACATTGTAACCTTAGGATATATGGCCGATACATAATATGACAGTAGATCAATAACAGTTTCTAATTTCTAGTTATTATGCTCATATTTGATTCACCTTTTTGACCATGAATCGAACATGAGTCTTCTGTCTAGAAATTCAACTTTTTAAATGAAATAACATAAGAGGAGCATAAATTTTGTTTGCTACCTAGTTAACACTAAAAACATAAGATTTTGTTCGTAAATTCGCATAAATAAAAACTGAATGCCGTATTAGTGGTATGAGGTTCAGGGTTCGACTCCTGTGACAAATAATTATATATATATATATATAGAGGTAGGATTAAAATTAGCTCATTTAAGATTAACATCAGGCTTGTTTAAACTCGATTCGATTCGAGTTATAACCTTTCGATCTTGAAGAGCTCATTAGCAAAACAGCTCGTTTACACCCTAATTAAGACCACCAAATATTTTAACAAGTAAAATCTGAAAGTTTGGTACACGAGAATGAAGATTTTGATAACAAGGTCTCTCATTATATATTACTTTTTTTTAATTAAAAAGTCTCCATAAGAATATAAATATGCTTACAATATAATGTTACCAACACATACCGACAATCAACATAATCCACCTCATCATTGTAAAAATCTCACCTCACTCACGGGCACAAACCTCCACCATAAAACCTCCAAACAAATAACCACCAAATGTCCAAATCACATCTAGTGGCATCCAATGAACCCAAAATCCATATCAAGTTTAACATCATATCCAATTTGAAAAAATTAAACTAGAAAAAATAAGCGAAAACTTTTGAAACTCTAACAGATCTAAATCGATTCCACATACGAAACACAAAGACAAGTGAACACACGAAAATTAATTTCAAATCTGTATTATGAAGAATATTATAGTCGGTTTGCACCGTTTTCAAGGATGAAAAACTGTTTTAAGACCCTCAAGGCATAGAGTATCCTCCAAAACATGTTGAACCGAGTAAAAAATAAAATCTTAATATATTGTCAATCATTTTCATTTTAAGTTGTACTAGCTAAAACAATAAAAAAAGCCAATCCAAATAAAAAGAGAGGTACTTTGATCATCCAATTGTAATTAATCATTGTATATTTGTACGTATAAACGAGTCAAGCAGAGCTCGAGTGTATCCAAGCTTATAATTGGCTCATGTAACTTAAGAGGATATGAGTTGGAGTTCAAGCAGGACTCGTATAGAGCTCTATTTCAAAGCACGAGCTCGACTCATTAAAGTTTAATGATTTCAAGGATCAATGAACCACTAGATCATTGGAGTTCTGGGGAAATGCTCATGGTGACCGGTAGTGGGGTCGAAGGGGTGTGACCCATGGTGAGGTCCAAGAGACAAAGCGTGTGACTGGTGTAGAGCCATCATGTTCATTTGTAAATATGATATTTTGACATGTATATAATGAATTGAAAATGCTTCAGAATCACAAAATATATAAAAAGTTGTTTGAAACTAATTCTTGATATTTACTTACCGAAGATCAGTAGTTAAAAAATTGTTCGCCACCAACTGAAACGCGGTAGAAACTTTGGCTTTGTTGTCAACTTGAACATGCCAACACTAATGCATGACATTTTCAAAAGAATGATTTTTCAAAATAGCTTGTATACAATTAAAATTATTATACAAATTAAATATATAAAATTGATAATAAAAAAGTGGGGTTTAAAGAGGAACTGGTGTGCATATTATAACTTTTACCGTCTATGAATCATCTCTCAATGAAGTGGTTTGTTATGCATTGGCCAAATACGTTCTTAAGTTAGGTTGTTCTTAAAAAAACATTTGTCTTAGTTAAATGCTACAATTAACAACTAATGCTAAAAAACAACATGCTCATCATCATCAACACTATCAAAACCTTGCCTTTTGAGAGTGATAATTTAGTTATAAATATTAGGAACCAGTCAAGAGTATATAGAGCTGGAGTTATAAACACTTTTAGATAAAAACCAAATATGAATTTCAATCCCTAAATATAGAGAGGAAAATAATTTAACGATTGACTTAAAAGTAGACAGAGCTAACAGACAACGAGGACATCTAAAAAAAACCCTAAAACTTTTCTTTGTTTAGACCCCCAAATGGTTAACTGTCTATGTGCGTTGCGTGAAGGTTGATACAATGCTCGTTCAAATGAAATTGAGTAGACCCCCAAATGGTTAACTGTCTATGTGCGTTGCGTGAAGGTTGATACAATGCTCGTTCAAATGAAATTGAGTAGGTGAAGAGATTTAATGGGTATATGCTAGGTTAGTTTTCGCTGAGAGGTGTGATGTTAATTCAAGACTTTAAATAATACAACCTATGATCTAGTGGTCTGGTGGTAGATCTTTCTACTCACGAAGTGATATAGGTTCAAATCCTCACAAATATAAGGTTAGATGAAAATAGGTGTTGCAAAAGCTTGTTATTTAAAAAAATTGTAAATTATATAAGTTAAAATGGTTGAATGATAAAAATTAAATAGATGCAGATGTATAGATCCCTTTAGGTTTAAATCTGCTCCAATAGTTTTTATAGCTAAATGACACTTCTGCTTCATTAGATTTTTTTAAAGTATACTATAAGATTAAAATTTTGTTCTATTTAACTTAAATATGATATTGCTATATTTTTTTACAGATGTTAGATGTACTGACGAATGTTGTGTCTTATATTACAATGGTACATCAAAGGTTTTCAAGCATGACACGTTAACAACTTGATGGGAGGGGCACACACCATCTATAGATACTTTAATTTTAAAATCAACGAATCAACATTATACCAGCTTTAAACACAAAACCTTATAACGTCTCCAACTTACCATTAGCGTGGGAGGGGTGCACCCATCATGAGGGTGTGACAACCCCCATGCCAAGCGGCAACACCACAACTGCCCCTCATGCCCGTGATTTTTTTTGTGTGGCACAATTTTGTCACACCGTTGCTTCTTCCCCCATTTTTTTACCGTTGTAAAGAGCCATTAGGCTTTCTCACCCTCTAGCTCTAATGACTCTACCGTCGAGTTCACTAGACATTCTCTGGCCACTACCAAATAGAGTAATTAGAAAAGAGATTACAGTGACATAAATACCTTTATAGATGATATGATATGATATAATATGACACGGTAAAATATAATCGAAGAATTTATGATGTAGTGTCTGTGGTGTGATATTACACAAGGGAGACACATATGTATATGTATGCATTTGGATGTGTGTTTAATTTGTTGTGTTATGTGCGTGAAAGAGAGAGGTTGGTAGTGGAAAAGATAGCATGCGATGCGAGCAGGATGTATAGAAATGTCGCTGTCAACATGATTAGGAAACACCATTCAGACCAAACATAATATTATTATATCATCAGTCTTATCATCTTACACTTTTACCTCTCACATTTACTCCCTTTCAATTACCCACCCACTTTTCTTATCCTACTATTTATTATGTATTGTTTCTTATTATTAACCATTACATATTTTATGCATTTACTTTCATTTATTTTGTACATTTACTATAACTTAATTGTAAAGGACGGTGGGCAAAGACTTTTTTTATTTATTCATATATAGTATACACATTTCACGTTTAACATCAAAGTTACAGTTGTCTTGGTTGTAATGAATTCATTTTCTTATCATAACTACTCATGTTTGAATCCTAAAAGCCCATCTTTGCAATGTGTAACTTTTTTACGGTATAGGTACAACTTATGTTAATTCTCAGCAGACGCGTTTCAGCTGTGGCACGTCACATGGGTTCGAGTCTAGAAAATGACATTTTGTTATTTCTTTGATGACTTTAGATTTTTTTACACGTTTAGTTTATTACGTGTCGCTTTAAATCTCCATAACATGCAGGGTTAATTAGTAGTTGTAACTTAATTTCAATGAATGTTAGCTTTTAAATTTTAAAAAGGAAAAAGACTGCCCAATAATCAAATCTGAAATCTAAAGGTCCTATACCATATACCAAATTTACAATGCCGAAACAGAAATTTGAATAAGTATTTTTAAAATGAAAAAGTTAAAGTGATTTTTAATGAAACAATTGAAAACTTAATGAGTGTAAGATGATTTCCTGATGAAATAATTATAAAATGCATAACATAACTATTATTTTTTAATGACGGTGATTATTTGGGCTCAGTGAGATGTCTCTTCATAGCCCACGTATGTCCATATCTCAAATAAATTTCAACCGATAATCATTAGGTTGAAATTTGAGGATAAAACCAACTTGTTCCATAAGAAAACCGCTTATCTTGTAAAACCTCATGACTTGCATATGCTTAAAGAGTTCATTGACAAACCTTAGCTGTAAGATTTTTGGCTGAAGTGAGGTTTGACATTAAGACCCACAAAACTTTTATACACACCAATTGATCCTAGTAGATCAAATGACCATCAACACATAGCATACATACTTGATTTTTTTTTATATTTATGCATTCAGTATATAACTTGTCAATTAAATAAACTGAAGAAAATCATAAAATCGTTATAGCCACTGTAGAGGTGGAAATTTTAATCAGCCTACATGAGAAAAAAATATATATTCATTTGTGCTGTTTTTAGGATAAAAAATGATTAAAATGTAACATATCTTTAACCTCCAATAAATATTAGAATAAATTGTTAGTTAATATATTAGTTAATCTTAAAAGCATATAAGTAATTGGATAAAAGGTGTTATGTAGACAAAATTGACACACTGAAAGAGGAAGAAAAGAACTATTTGGGCTACATGTATCCTGATTTGCCATGAAAAAGGTGCTTCTGGTTTCCATTTTGGGCCAACAGGGCTTTCAAGACCCACCAGCGTTTGTCACTGACATCAATATTCGAATTCCCAATTTTCCCCATCACCCCCTCAACTTTCTTTCAATTTCTCAAACTCCACCCATCTTTTAGCTCAATTATTTACCAAGGAAGGACAATGGGCCCGGTATAAACCGGTTTTTGGTTATGCGTCTCATATCTAATTATAAAATTGTGTCTAATACTTTTTGCTTAGTGCCCGTCAAGATTTTGAGTGCATATGCTGGTATTTGGTGTGTCTGTTACTTATTACCAATGGAGTTTGCGGGTGTCGAGTTTATCTGTTTATTATACGCTTTAAATTTATCTATTAGGATGCTTATTACCAAAACTTAGTGTTAAACTCGGTTTAAAAGTTGAACTCAAATATCAAACTATATTTTTGACAATTTTAATGTTTAATGGTTATAAGCTCCGAACAACATTTGTATGATATATTAATATAATCAGATTGAGTATGTTAAACATGTTTGGGTATTTAGAAGGGTGTCACATAATACCATATCCGTCCCAAACAAACGAAAATTTTTAAATCTTATCCCTATTTGTTCCTATACTTGAATACATGTCTAATTATCATCCCGCAAGTTTTGGATTTGAGGTTTTTCTATTGGGTTTTCATATTGATCTGACCATATGGGCGGGGGTAGAGCTTGAATCAAAGTTTGGGGGGAGGTGAAAGTAAACTATTTTAAGGGGGGCAGAATTTATATTTTTTTTAAAATTTCGACTACCAGACCGAAAATTTACACCATCGAACCGAAAATTTATACGACTTACGAAAAAAGAGAGGGTACGGGGCCCCATAAAGCTTCGCCCATGCATATGGGATGGGTTCAAATAAAAAAAAACTAAATAATTAGTAATCATATTAAATATTAGTGAATACACCTTGTCAAACAATTAAAAGTTATAGTAATCCATTATCAGTGAATATATTATTTGTAATACCATTAGAATATAATAGATTAATAGTGTATTCATCGAATAAACTGGCATCTAAACTTTTAATGACTTCTGTTTGTACGCTTGCATGTATGCATCCAAACACTTCTTCCTATTAGCAATCACCAATTGCCTTTCTAACTATGTGATTTTATTTACATTCTTTCATTGTTTAGTTTTCAGTTAATAAAATTTTCTTTTTGAACTAAGGCTAAAATAAATCCATATAGTAACATTTTTACAAATGACATCTTTCCTAACAAATCAAACATAAAATTTTGATTATTTAAAACCCTAAGTTACAATCAATTTATTTCCATCATCTTACAACTTTTTTAGCTTATATTGTCAAGTGTCCAACAAGAAACAATCTTGTCAATTGTTTGACAAGAAAAAAACAAAAAAGTGTAAGGAGATAAAAGTGTACAACAACGAATGCTTTTGGATGTAATGTAAAAATCTCAACAAATCAAGGATTTGACTGCAAATATCCCCAAACCAAACTCCTATCCATTGGACCATTGGTAACATCATCTTTATAAAAGTTAACTAGATCTTCTCATTTTTGTTTGCATCCATATCATCTCAACACTTAAAAAAATGGTTTCTTTTTCTTCTATTCTCCTTCTTGTTCTCCTTCGTGTTCTTATGATATTCAATGTTGGTGATGGTGGTGAGATGGTAAGCATGGATGAAGATGAGCTTTTAGGGCTCTTTGAGGTCATGGGTTCACTCTTAGATGACCCTACATGGGCCCAAGTGCACCCACAACCATGCACCGACACACCATGGCCTGGTGTTCAGTGTGAGCTCATGGCTCAAGAAGATGGTTCAAATGGTCCACAAGATTACAACCCTACAATCTTTCATGTAACCAAGATTCACATTGGGAGTGATATCCTCACACCACCTTGTAAACCCAATGCTAGTTTGTCTTCTAGAGGTTTTATGAAGCTTCCATACCTCAAAACACTCTCTCTTTTCAACTGTTTCAATGTGACACCTACTACTCTCTCTTCATCACTTTTTGAAACCAAGTGTTTATCATCTTTAGAACACTTGGCACTTGTGTCAAACCCTGGTCTCCATGGGAGTATCCCTTCAAGTTTAGGGTACCTTCAAAGCTTAAGGGTCCTCTCCCTTTCACAAAACATGTTAAGTGGTGAAATCCCACATGAAATTTGTGGGCTTGTTAACCTACAACAGCTTGACTTAAGCTACAATCATCTTAACGGTTCAATCCCTCAAGAAGTTGGAAACTTGAAGAGTTTGAACATCTTTGACCTTAGCTACAACATGCTTGGAGGTCAACTACCTTCATCTTTAGGTCAACTTCAGTCTCTTCAAAAGATTGATATAGGGTATAATGAGCTTAATGGTAGTGTACCTCAAGAATTGGCAATTTGAGCAGGTTGGTGCTGTTTGACATGAGTCATAACCTTATAAGTGGACCATTGCCTGAGTCTTTATCTGGTTTGAAGCAGTTAGAATACTTGGTGATTCAAGACAACCCTATAAACACAGGTATGCCCTTGTTTATTGGGTCATTGGGTAGGCTTAAAGTTTTGATCTTTTCAAGGTGTGGGCTGATGGGACCAATACTCACTTCTTTGTCAATCTTGAAGAATCTGACTGCATTGTCTCTTGACAGTAACAGTCTCAATGGGACAGTTCCTTCATACATAGTGTCACTCCCAAATCTTGAACGGTTGAATTTGAGCCAAAATCAACTCACTGGAGAGCTATTGGTATCACAAGAGTTCATAAGGAGGATTGGAATGAGGCTTGATATAAGAGGGAACAATGGGCTTTGCATAAAGAACAGTACTTCAAGTGAAGTTAAAAGTCCTATTTCTTGTGTATCTTCAAGAAGTAGAACTGGTGGGAAGAATAGTTCATGGGGTGAAGAAGAAGATGAACATAAGGATGAGTGTGGGAACATGAGCTCAGATTTATATAAAAGGAATTGGAGTCCAAAGAATCATCATCATGGATATGAATATAGGTTAATTTTTTGGGTGTTGATGTTTTTGTTATTGTAGAGTTTGTAGTTCAAGTTTTGGTTCTAATTTTTGGTCAATATATACCTTGTAATGTAATCATTCTTTTCTTGGCCAAAGTAGATACACTTGCGAATAATATGCTTTTCAAATGAGGAGTGACAATCATGTCATATTTATAGAGAAATGAACTAATATGGGTAACAAAATTATGTTTTACTTACGGGTAAATTTTAGTCTAAAAAATTTATATCAAGTCAAAGTAGATCGCTTTTAATTATGCAACGATCAGTTTGGGTTGCTATTACATATCGTTACTACTGCTCTGCTGCCGCCACTACCACCACCATCACACCCACCATAGCCAAAGCACCGTTGTCATCGTCGCCGCCGCCCTTACAATAAATATTTTTGTAAAATTATAAATTTCAAGACATATTCACTTTTAATTACACCTTGTTTTAACCTGCATCAATTGATATATATTTTTTTATTTTTTATAAACAATCTACTTTTTCACTCCAAACCAGTCTGCTTTTTATAAACAGTCTGTTAGTTTTAATAGTCTTATAATCAATCAATAACCTTACATTTATCCTGTAACTAATAATATTATGTTAAAAAATATATATTTAAAAACATATTTGGGGTGTATAATGATTTAAAGTGACGCATGATTAAAATTTTAAAACATATGTCCGATTTAATTTGATTGCATTATGGTTTTTAGATTTGTGGTTATACTTTCTGTTGTTTATACTGTGTTAATTGTTTGATGTTATGATTGTTAGTTGTGTAATTACATTTAGTTGTTTTTTGTTTCTTGTATTTCCTTTTGCTGTGTGTTGATTCTTTGAGATTTTGATTTGTGTTAGGGTTTGATTTGGCATTCACTTTTTGATCTGGTTATTTTGATTACATTTGGTGGATTATGGTGGATTTTCTCTAATTTGGGTACTTTATTGCTTGAATTGTGTTAATTGTTTGATAGTATGATCTGTCAGTTACTTAATTACATTTAACTGTTTCTGTTTCGTGTATATCATTTGCTGTGAGCAAATTGTTTTAGATTTTTATTTGTGTAAGGGTTTGCTTGATTGTTTCATAACTCAATTTCTGGTCTGCTTAATCTCGATAAATTTGGCAGATCATAATGTATTTTCTCTAATTTGCGTACTTTAATGCTTGAATTTTGTCAATTGTTTGTTATTATGATTTATCAGTTGCTTAATTACATTTAACTGGTTCCATTTCTTGCATTTCCTTTGCTGTATGCTAATTCTTTGACATTTTGATTTATGTTAGGGTTTGATCTATTGTTTCAGAACACAATTTATCTGGTTAATCTCAATGCCAATTGGTTGTTCATGATGGATTATCTCTCTAATTTGAATACTTTACTGCTTAAATTACAGAGAGGAAAACAAGTTTTGTGGCGGTCAGATGTGGTGGTGCGAAGATGGACAGTGGTTCTAACCGGATAGGTGGTAGAGCTGACCAATTGGTTACAAATGCAGTGGCGGTGAGTAGCTATGTCACTATCCAATGTGTGTGATCTATCTGATAAACTATTGTAATATGTATGTATACGTCCTCTCTCACCTTCATTTTAAGCAGAAGACATAATTATAGTGGTCTTAATGTTTTAAGAATAAACAGAAAGTGTAAGCAGGTCAACTCAACTGACTCGATGCACCGTGAACTGTACTAAAAGATAACCATCTTAACTCTTTCCTATCCATTAGACAATGCAAGAGAGGGTCAAGAGGCTCCACTCAGCCTCCTGCTGCTGAAAGTTGTTGGAATTTAGTATGTGAAAAAGTCAGTCTATTAGGAAAACATGAGTTGGGCTCTTTGAACGTTTAGGAAGAAAACATCATTTCGTTTTTGTAAAAAGATAATGAACGTTGATGGAGGAAAACATGATTTCTAAAGTGAAAACATGAATTTTCACTCCATATATTAGAACTTTCAATACTGAGCCTTTTAGAAGGAAAGATGAGTGTTATTTTTAGGGGAAACATGAGTTTTCTTACAATACATAGAAAGGTTTATCTGTCATCCCTCCAACTGAAAGGTTCTAGTTCCGTCGTTTGTCAAACCCCCCTCTTGACCCATTACCCAAACTGCTTATCTTTTTACCTTTAATTACTTCTTCCATCCACCAGCCCTGTTACATTTCCTTTCAATGGTACAATTAATTACCTTTATCTTGCTGATATAATCTTAAAGAAAGGATTCCTGATGAAGAATATGTTTTATGTTTGGAGGAAGCTGAAATGGTTAGACCAGGTGAACATGTCACAATTTTGACGCATTCCCGGATGAGATATCATGTGATGCAGGCTACCAAGACTTTGGTCAACAAGGGGTATGACCCGGAAGTGATTGATATCCGGTCTTTGAAACCGTTTGATTTGTATACCATTGGGAACTCGATTAAAAAGACTCATCGTGTGCTTATTGTGTAGGAATGCATGAGAACTGGTGGGATTGGTGCAAGTTTGACTGCAGCCATTACAGAAAACTTTCATGATTATTTGGATGCCCCGATTATGTGTCTGTCATCACAGGATGTGCCGACCCCATACACAGGGATCCTAGAGGAATGGACCGTGGTTCAGCCGCCACAGATTGTGGCTGCAGTCGAGCAGCTCTGCCGCTAGGAAGGCGGCTAACACAGAATTACAGAAATGAAAGACATTGGCCTCCATTCTCATGCTGGTACCATTGCTTTGCTTAATCCTCCTATATACTAAAACTGCTGTTATTCACTTCTTGTTTATACTTATGATCTTTTGGTTCTTTTTTCATTAGTTATGTTTATCAGATAACTTATAAACTTTGTTGTTGTTGGTTATGGATGTCTGTTCTTAATGTAACGATTAGATATAACTGAAAGATGATAAAATGTGTGTATTTTTTCATTCAAATTTTTCAAGCCATGTCTTATAAAAAAACACCGTTAAATATTAAATAGTGTTAAGAACACACTCGTATAAGCATATAACACAAAACCAACTTTGTTTCGATCCAACAAAACCAAAAGAAAAAACAAGGAGCATTATAATTATAACATCTAATGAGAATTGACATCCTAACATAATGAGAAGAATCAGTAGTTGCATCATACATTGATGCTTATTTCACAGAAGCTAATAAACTACTAGTAGAAACTGTAGAATGAAACTAATAATCTATAACACTGATCTCGCAATCCCTGGAAGCCTTTGGAAGCTCAAGCAACCGTGCATGCAACCGCTTTTCTGTTTCTGTGCAGAAGTTTTCCCAAGCGATTGTTAACGTCTTTAAAACCTTTGCATTTCCCAGCATGTATTCAAGAAACTCTGCATCCCACCTGTGCCTTTTGCATTTTGAAAACTTGATTGTTGTAAGGTTCGTTAGCATACAAGCAGGAACTGACTCCGGTTTAGTCCAGTCAGTTTTTACGAACTGTTGTTTTTAGCACAAAAAAGATACATGAAACCCAATATTATATCGGGGCAAAAGAAGTTAGCAAGAACATAGGAGAAAACTAAAAAGCATCATGGATATAAAAAAAATCAAATACCTTCTCAACATACAAATGTTTCAATTGAGGACAATTTTCAAGAAATTGAAGAATTTCTCCACAATGCCAAGAGTGTCTCAACTCCAAGTGCTTCATATTTGGAAATCTGGTTAGAAATAAAGTGGGTGGGATCTTCAACACACACAAAAAAAAAGTTACTTTGGTGGATGAAAATAAATATCATTCAAGATTACATGATTGAACATTGAAGTCACCAAGAATGAAACTTACATCACAGGTTGAAAGTGAATTAAGTAGACTTAATCCTTTTAGAAGCTCGTCCCACAGATGATCAAACTTTAAGTGATGTAATGAAAGAGACGCCTTAACCAAAGACGACACATCTTCTGTTACAAAATACGAGCACAATATCCCACCAAAGTATAGGTATTCAAGATTAGGGGCGCGTAAAACAACTTTGTTGAAGAGCGGTGAAAATGTTAATCTCAGTTGTTTCAAGGTAGGAATGTCGAATATGTAATCTTCTTTATCGTAGTTAGGCCATGTTACTTTCAAACATAAATTTTCAAGCATTGGGCAGCCATGGATGATTTTAAATGCATTCACAAAAGGATTCCTATGAACAACAATGTCTAGAGTTTTCACACGAGGAAGATTTACGCCAGGCGGACACTCCCAATCAACGCCATCACACATTAATCTTAACTTTGTGAGTGTCTTGCAAGTGATGACACTTAAAGGCAACTCAAGTAGGGGAATACGTATGTCAAGCTCACGAACCTTTAACCTAACTGCATGATCAATCCAACTCGATACACTTGACTTTAGAACCGAATAACGTTCATCATATAAGTGTAATCTAAACAAATTAACTTGGGATGGTTTGCAATTCTTCATAACTCCATCCACAAGTTTCCTCAATCCATTTAAACCGCGAAAGGGATATCTTCGAGTATCATCAAAGTCAAGGTTTGTGACCAACATCCAAGTGTACCTCCATGTTTTCGATAGAATGCTAGTTCGCACCGCGAATTTTGTAGGCATTAGAGAGAGTATGTGGGAACGAATATCTTCGGGCAAACTACTAAGCTTGTCGTCTACATTCTCGCTTATGGAACTCATGGTATAGCTCTTTTTTTCCTAGATGATCAAAACCCAAAAGACTAAAGTTTTCATAATAGTGTTCGAATATGCAATGCATGTTGATTTCAAAGTAAAACAGTGTGAAAACTATTTTAATACTAGACAATGAATAAAGAGAATATGGTCGCATGCAAACGTAAATTAGGTTAAATTATGCAAAGAGATTTGAACTGTCACCTGAATAATCGAAGTCTTCTATGCAATGAACAGCAATTAGGGTTTGGAATATAAAATATATATAATTTAAGATTCAGAAAGTTTTTAAAGCCCAAACAAAAAGCCCGATAGAACAAGGTGGAATTAGTGAGTTTACATCCTGAAATAACGATAATTAACGTTGATATTAAATTTATAAAAAAAATTGATAATTGTGTAGATCAAATATTGTACAAGTTAATGGGATAATGACAAGTCTGGTAAAAAGATTAAATACAAAGTTTATAGGTTGTTGTTTTAGTAAACTCATTAAATATAGACTCTTAGGTAACTCATGTGAATAAATAAAACGTGAAAATAAAATTTATTAATTATAAAACAAAATATTCTAATATAAGATATTATTAAAATTACTTATTAGTAAAGATTATAAATAATAAAACAATAATATTAATTTTTAAATTTTTTTCTGTTTTTTCAAAGAATAATTATTGATTTTGTTTCAAAGCAAACTATTTTAAAAAAGACAAAACTGGATTTTAATAATCCAAAATATTACCTATTAACCGATAATAATACATACTATTAATTTGACCAGTATCACTCATAAATTTCATTTATATAACCAACATCAGTCCTAGTGACAAATTCTAAGTGAAATCCTCAACGGCCCTCTTATGACGGATTTGGTATGAAAGGTGAAGAAGAAGGTGGAGAAAAGTAAAGGGTTTAAAAAGGTATTTTGGAGAATTTTTTGCAATTTATTAAAGTTTAATGGTCAGATTGTAAAACTTTAAAATTCCACTGTACATACATACCGAAGTTTTTTATTATATATTAAAAAATAAATATTTTTCCATCTTTCCTTGATTTTATATTCACATGGTTGGAGAGTTTTTTTTTTTGTCAAGCAGGGGTTGTCAAATAGTCGAACGAAAAACCTTTATTAATCATGAACTTTGTTATTCGATTACAAACCGTAATTTTTAATGTTATTTGACATTGAGCGTGGGTGTTTTTAAACGACTTGCAGTATTTTGTGATTTCTCAAAATCTAGTTCAACTCTGGTTCGAAAAACGTACCACATTCTTGTATTGAGTTTAACCGTTTGACATTTCACATGAAAGGAATTTTGAACACATTCTTGCTAAAATGGCCCAAAACCGAGTTTAATGGTCATAAAACGGCTATATGACCGTTTTCAAACGACCAAAAGGTTTCCATCTGGTTTCTAACCCAACGAGTCGAAACCGGTTCGGGAAACGCAACGACGGTATCAAAGTGTTTGGGATCGGCTTCAAACAATCAAAGCGTATAAGGCTAAAACTAGTTCGGTTTCAGTTTGGGTTGTCAGGTTAGTTTTGAAACCGGTTATTGTGGAAATTATTTAAGTTAAAAACTAAATAAACTAAATACGGTAAATGTTAAGAAATAGTGCATGAATCTAAAATAACGATGACTATCATCTACATAATTATCAGATTAATGGAATTTAAGCTTAGATAAATTACTAAAATTTTAAGTTACCATTTATATAAATTAAACGAGCAAGTCAACGAGCCAGCTATCGAACAAGCCGAGCTTACCTTGACACTCAGGCTCTACTCTTTTACAAATGGGCGATTATTGCAAGCTTTTTCGATCTTTAAGAGTATATGGTTTGTAGTTGCAAAACGGAAGACTACATAACAACATAAATAGCCTTTTTCACATATGATGTTTGTTTCACAAAAATAGCTAATTAATTAACCGCCTATATATATAATAACATGGTTTTGATGAAAATTGATATAAGAACACCTTAAAACCTTTGAAAGCTTTAGAAACAATGCCCACACCTCTAAAGATTGAAACTAATCAAGAAAGCCGATACATAATTAGAAGTGCCCAAATCAAGTTCAAAGTGGTCTTGATTCATCCCAATTTTACATCATCTCTTTATATATTTTGGAATCGCTAAAAAACATTTTTACTATACGTTCACCATCATTTATATTTTAGAAATTAATCTTGATGCTCAAAGATGTATAGAGGTGAATCAAGAAAGATAAAAGTGGAATTAATTAAAATATAAAATATGTTAGTCAATGTAAATATTAAAAAAGTATTGAATGTTTTAACTGTGAGTGGACTATCATTCTAGTTAGGTTTGAGTTATAATTTCATAATAATTAAAGTTAAGAGTAGCATAAAATAAAGTTATTGTATAGAATTTAAAGTATGATCTTTTGTTTTTCATATTTATAAAAAAATCATGATAGTTCTTACAAATACCGAGTATCATCTTTGTTTTTCTGGCCCAATAATTTAATATCCTTTATTTGTTCCATACATTGTCATGAACAGTAGCCATATTCACTCCAAGAAATTAGCTAGCAATGTTTTGTTAAATTTTGTGGTTTTTAGGTAGAAGCTTGTTATTTTGTGTTGTAATCAATAAACACCATATGAGATTTGAGTATTTCATGATAACAGATCACTGATACCGTTGAAACATAAACACTTTATTAGTGTGGAACATGAAGAATGTCTGTTCTAACATCAGTGTTGGTGGTGTTCTTTCCACAACTTCGATTCATACGTAATGTCGAAAAGACTGTCATTGTACTCCATAATCGTCTTAAAAAAGGAAATTTTATAGCAAGCTTTTGGAAGGAAGATCACTCCCCTTTAAACAAGCCAATTAGCTTAGAAGCTTTACACATAACAAGTAGAATTAGAGCATTAACCACAAAAAAACGAGTGATTCGTGCTGGTAATGTATTTTTAATGTAGATAGACAAAAGGAATAGAGAGAAACTTTAGGAACTCAGCTGTATTTCTCATTGAGATAATAAAGTTCATTAATAAATAACATAAATAAAAACTATATCAACATGACATAAATAATATATTTCTTTTAAGTAATTTAAATGTTGTATGATACACTTTGGGCTACTTTAAACCCACCCCTGTTAGAGATAAAATATTACTGAAATCGACTCATAATGTAGTAAAAGGTTGGACCGTTGGAGCATACCTATCATACAACATTTTGGTTGCCACTTTGACCTCATGACTCAGTTGTTGGAACCACTCCATCAGGAGGAGAGGATGTGAATTCTTGAGTTCGATCAGACAAATTACGAGAAGAAGCAGAAACAACTGCAAGCTGTGCGTTTACCAATTTGTATATAACATCCTGGTTTATGACTGCTTTGACCAACTCAAGCCGGTGTTGTGACGTATGTTTCTGATTAAACCTGCCAGGAAGCTTTGTACCTAATTTATGGCAATCTCCACAAACATCATAACCTTTGCAGTCTTTACACTCATATCTATCTCCAATTATTGGACACATCTGTGAAAAATCAAATTACTTGTGTAATTGTGTTTAATGACCGTTTGATAGCTAGATGATGTTTAACTAATACAAGCGAACCTTTTACAAATTCTAAGCGACGATAACATGTTGATGAAGCTAGTAATTTATCTTTACATGAGTGCCAGATCATTTGTGTTATATTAGATTATCAGTTGAGTTTGAAGGTGATGGTGGTTGATCAAATTTTATAATAACTTTCATGACCAAATATCTGCAACCATCATGTGTATCTTTTCTTTAATCTCTGATAGCCCAAAGTAAAGAAAGATAAAGAAAGAAAAAGGTTATATTGTGCAAAAGTGGGCCCAAGGTCTATTATTAGAGCATACAATCTCATAAATCATTTTTATTCTCGAGATTAGTATTCTAAAAAAATACTTTTTAATGATTATTAAGGCAATAAATAAAATTTGTTGATAAAAAGTGTGTGTATGTCAACCCAACTCGTTCCAATCCAAAATGCTTTTAACCTATTACCCAACCCACCCAAATCACTCATCTTTTTATTTTGGCACCATGAGAATCCATTACCAGAAAACTCACGAGACACCGTCAATACCCTCCTAACCAACAAGATCAAATAACTAGCAACTTGCATTAAACGGATGGTCTTCAAGAGGTTATGCTAGATCAAAATTAGATTCAAGCCTGAGACCTCTACTAGAGGCAAATTAGGCGCTTCCAGGTTATAAGTGCACCACCCTAAACCACCCATCTTACTTCCTATATATACAACCATCCCTTGAGGGATTAAAGAAATATACCTCAGAAGATATAACATTCTCCTAAATATTTTAAAGACCTTACTTCTTGGTACTACAAAACTTTTATTGAGGAAAGATGCCATTAAAGTATAAATAAGGAAGCGAACTTACCCCACACATATTACAAACGACCCCCGGGTGAAATTTCGAACCATGAACAATCCACCATTGAAGAAAATTCTCTTTGGGTGGATATGGGAAATTGGAACCCTGCTCGTTAGCTTCTGATCAACACAAATAAAATATTTCAAACTTTCAAAATTTTCAATTCAAGGTAATCACCAACCTTGTTAAGGAGTAGGAAACCTTCAACCTTCTTAGTAATAACCAGTTTCCAGATGCCACATAAAAAAGTCGACATAACTAAAGTTACTGACACGTCATCTATTGCGTCAGCACTTTTACCTGTTAACTAGTAGGATTCACCTTAAAACAGAAGCTTTAAAACTTCTTGAGACATTTTTTATATCTTAAGAGTTTTTTTCTGGGCAAAAAGAGATGGTCACCTCAAGTTTGTTACATTCAGCCCTTCAAAGATAACCAAGACATGTGCCTTTGATACCATAATCCGAGATATAAAAAGAATTTGCAACTGCATTTAATAGCTTTGCAACCAAGAAAACTCACCTTTTAACCGATTTCTGTTTTGGATCTGCTCTTGGGAGAGCTGCGTACTGCTTTTTCTAAGTGCGTATTCTGAAGAAAAGTGTTCCTCCAGTACATAAACAAGCTCCTTGCAAACTTTTGGAAATCCACTTGGATGCCGACATTGACACATTTGACATTTAATAACACCATCTTCTGGGATGGTGATGCATGCCTCACAGTAAACTAAATAGTAATTTAAAAGGGAAAAGAGAAGTGTAAATAATGATATCCAACAAATTATGAATAGGAAAACATCAAGCATCCCTAAGAGAATATGATTACAAACTAATGGAGTGAACGCAAGCATACCATGGCCACAATTAAGAACAACAGGTCGAAATAGAAGTTGCTTGCAAGCATAACAGAGCATGTCAGCAACTGTTACCTGCTTACAATTTCCATCCGAATTCCCATCATTTGAATTACTTTCTTCAGCAGAGGAACAAGTAGCTGACAAATTATCTTCAGAAATGAAATGGTCCTGAATGCTTAAATTGTCCAGTTCTTCATCCAGTCGAAAGCCTAATGAGCCTTGTTGGTCATCATTTATACCTGAAAACCACTGAAAAGGTTATATTAAGTAGCTTCTAAGTTTTATCTACGTTTAATAAATTAACTACTAGTCAAGCTTACCAAGTGTTTGTTGTTTTCTCCTTGTAGAATATGAAATCGGATACATTTTCTTGAGAAAATTGTCTAGCATCCAACATATGGCTGGAAAATGATGATAAGGATGCCTACATAAAGGGCAATGAGATTCACTTCTCTTATCCATGGAGCGATGGCAGCACAAGAAGCAGGTGACATGGCCACAAACTGCAGAAAAGCCAGGATCAATGACAATTGTAACTAACTAATAAAGATAATACCAAAAAGCACAAAAACAAGCCTTTCCCACCTAAAACAACAGGTTTGTATAAAAGGTCTCTGCAACATGAAAGCAACAGAATTAGTTTATAAACATCATCACCTATTAGGACTGGTTGGGTAATCGCACACATACACAAACAAACAACAAAGATTTATAGTTGTTCACCTATATTCATTTGCTGCAACTAGGTTTGCATTCTTATTATGTGCTTAATGAATTACAAGGACATAGCATTTATTTATAATGATAGAACTAGGGTAAACATCTTGGTGCACAAGAAAACCGTAATTATCGAAACGTTCCATAACCATCACCAAGCAGAGATTAGGGCTGGCTCCTATTCCAAAGTCTCCATACTCAACATCACCAACTATGCAATAAGGAAAAACAAAAGCTTACTAGAAATCAATAATAATAATAATATATCTTACATATAAATACAACTATGGCTTAGGGAAGTAACAAGCTTCATGTTCATATCAGCGCACAAATTTACAGACAACACTACAATTCGAGCTTACAGTAATCATATCATAACCTCCCTAATCATTCATATCGTCACTTCCCTAATCGATCATATTGCGTTCTACAATCTCCAAGTAAGAATGAATTCGACAACGAAACAGTCAAATTGACAGAACAATCTGAATTAGGATAGAACTATTGAAATATAGAATGAAACGAAGTATAATGTATCGACTAGAAACAACACATTCAATTGAAAACCCTAGAACAATGAAATTGAATAACAGAAAGGTAAATTGAGATTACAAGCAAACGGCGCACGTAAAGTGATCGGAAACATGCTCCGATTCATTGCGTTCTTCCATGGTGGATCTTCTGATTTCTTTGTGATTTTAATTCAAGATCGGATTTTGTTTAGAGAAATTAATAAAGACGAGTCACGTTAATCTGATTGATTAATAAGATTATCATCCCCCAATATTTTTAAATAAATAGATGAAAGTGAATTTGTACATTATATATTTTGAAATTCCAAAACCATTCATAATTAAAAGATTTCCTTTCTCGATTTAATCCTACTCCTATTTCATGTTTGGTTTCAAAATTTTCATTTAAAATTTCATTTGGTTGATTATTAAAATAATTTAAAAACCTTTTTGACATTCATTGGAATTTACTATTTGGATCAAATGAGAAGATGTATGAAAAAGTAATGAAAATCTTTTGGAAGCTATTAAAATGTTGGAAGAGTTTGATCCAAATATGAATGAACATGTATGGCATACCACAAATGATGATTTTTATGTGCATTATCTCGGACATATGATAAAAACAAGTTAATATTTTTACTACCACCAAAGAGTTTAATACTTTTATCATATTTCTTAATAATATTATAGCAACACTAATATTCAATACTAATTTATAATTTGACAAACTTGATAATTTAAAGCTTTTCAAACATCATGTGGGTATATGTTTTTATCACAATCATCATGAACAAGATTTACTGTCAAAGAGTATCACTGCTCAGGTATTTCTTCTCGTAAACTAAGAATAATACAAGTAATTGATCATTTATATATTAGATGTGTTTATTTATATGTGCTAGTATTGTCATATTTAGATAAAAGCTTTTGTTTTTTAGGTTTTCAATGGCTTATGGATATACAAAATCAACCAAAATAGATATTGGATCGTTTGAATTAGTTATTAAAAGATCTCCAGGCATTAAACATTTTATTAAATCAAAAATTTTAAAAATAGTCAATTTAAAATTTTTCTTACTATCTATAACTACGAATTTTAATTATTCTCATCTCATGATTTTTTTAAAATTTAGGTTTTAAACTATTTTGTGTTTTTTTAAAAAAGTTTGATGTTCTAGAAAAAAGTTCGTTTTATAAAAAATATTTCTTTAGAAATTACATTTATGAAAAGATTTTTTTTATTATTAAAAAGAGTTAATATAAAAAATAATTAATTAGTCATTTAAATAATTATTCAATATAAGATAGAATCGAAAAGAGTTAAAGTTAGATGCTCTAGCAATGTCATGTGTTAAAAAAATTATTTTATATTAATATAGATAATTAATAATGATAATATATTATATATAACATCTAATAAAACAATATTTTTTTGTCATTTGTCATTCTCTTAAGTCATGTTTTTTACACTTGTTATTTTTCTTGATATACATATATCAATTTTTCCACCAAAAGAGTACTATAATAATTTAAATACTTCTATAAGATTCTCTCTCTTATTAAATATAAATTCTATTAATTTTTATGCTTCTTTCTCTTATCTAATTTTTATTCAATCAAACTAATCTTTTTTTTAAATAGATACTATAAAAGAAATTAAAAATCATATTTTTTAATTAAAATCTAAATAACAAAAAGTAAAGTTTTATGGGAGACATATTGATATATAGATAATATATTAGAAACTCATTTATTAAACGGATTGTAACTAATAATAAAACAAAGATCTACAGTAAGATATTTTAATATAAGATATGAATTTTATATACATAATAGTTCAAGAAAATAAAATAATTATATTAATTTTTAACTATCTTATTTAATAGTTTTATTTTTAAATATTCGTGTTAAGATTATTTTATAAAAGAATTTATTTATGAAAATCTTGTTTATTAAAAACTATGATTTGTAATTATTTTGGTTATTTTAGTAAGATTGTTTTTAGAAAAGTTCACATTTTTATAATCTTTTTAAAAAAAACAATAGATTTAAAATATTTTGTTTCAAAAAGTTTTAGTATTTTTGAAAATTTCATATTATATAAAATATTTTACTATTTATTATATTTTAATTAAGAATGTGATGTTTTATTTTCTTAATAAAATTAATTTAAAAAGATCATTGATTTAAAAAAATGAGAGAAAAATTGTAATTAATAAAATTGATTTTTAATAAGAGAGAGAAATTAGATTTAATGTTTAAATTACTATAATACTTATTTGGAGGGAAAAAATAATATGATGATTTCTATAAAAATAGCAAGTAACAAAGAGGTAGGTCAAGAAAATGACATGTGACTTCAGAAAGCTTTCTTTATTATAATCTATAGATTTTTAACTATCTTATTTAAATAGTTTTATTTTTATGGTTTTTCGTGTTAAGATTCTTTTATAAAATAATTTATTTTTATGAAAATCTTATTTATCAAAAACTATGGTTTGTAATTATTCTGGTTATTTTAGTAAGATTGTTTTTTGAAAAGTTCATATTTTTATAATCTTTTTAAAAAGGAAAGATTTAAAAAAAATTTTCTCAAAAAGGTTTAATGTTTTTGAAAATTTCATATAATATAAAAATATTTTATTATTAGTTTTATTTTAACTAAAAATGTGTTTTTTTTATTTTCTTAATAAAATCTAGTTTTAAAAAGATACACTGATTTTAAAAAATTAAGATGAGAGAGAAAAACATTGCAATTAATAAAATTGATTTTTAATAAAAGAGATAAATTAGTTTTAATATTAGTTATTATAATATTCTTTTGGATGGAAAAATAAGATGATGGTTTTTATAAAATGACAAGTGTTAAAGAGGTAGGTCAAGATAATTACATGTGAATTTAGAAAGTGTGCTTTATTAGAATTTATAGATTTATAGATAACAATGAATACTAATATTATTACTCATATCATTTTCAATTTAAAAAATGTATATTTTAATAAATTAAAAACTTATTTTTATTAAAAACATACTTTTTAAAAACAAAAATTTATAAAAAAATAGAATACAATGAAATTTAAAAAATCATTTCTCTTAAAACAATGTATTTAAAATCATATTTTTTTATGAAAACAAAAGTTTAAGAAAAATAATTATTGTTTATTTACTTAAAGTAGTTTTTATACGTAATTATAATCATATTTTATCTTCAATAATGATTTATAATACATAAGCTTTTATCAATAATTATTTAATATTTTATTTATTTAATCCGTATATTACACGGGAACTACCCTAGTAATACATCCTACTACTCTAATAAAATGGTAACTATAATTTTCATATGTCATTTTGTATACTCTTCTAATACCACATGTCATTTTGACATTTAATAATAAATATTTTCCCGCCAAAAATAATTAAATCAACCATTTTTGTATTAATTTTTTAAATACAAATTTTGTTTCCTATATTAATGGGATATAAATTAAAACCTTTCCAATTTAAACTAAATAACATATATTTCTTACTTTTACTATTAGCAAAAACTCTATTGGTTAATTTTAAAATTATCTTCTTATAAAATCTTATTTTTTAAAAGACAAAATAAGTCATAAATTATAATTCTAAAATAAATGTTTATTTTAAGAGTACCACTTAAAGACACACCAATTATATGTTTTATATGTTTTTTCTATAGAATTATTATTAGTAAAAACAAATAATTGCTTTTAGAAATTAAAAGAAAATACTATTAAAAAGGTAATTAAATTATTTCATTATCGCATCTTTTTCTTTTTTATTTGTCAACATTAACAAAATCATTATTGTCTAAAATTTAAGATGTTTTTAACTAATTTTTGAAACATGTTCTTATTTCGTTAAAAATATTTTATTTTATTTTATAAGTAGATTCTTTAATTTATTAGATAACGCTTTTTTCTGTTTTATTTTTATCTAGTTTTATTATAAAACTTTTTTATTACTGTAGAACTCTTTAAATAAATATATTAAGATATAGAGTAGTCATTTTTTAATTTGAAATTTAGAAGGTTCTTTTGATTGATTTTTGTATTGTCCATGCTTAGTTGTATTATCATGTGAGCATAAGTTTAATAGTAAATTTAACTATATATGTGCATGATTATATGTTATAACTAGGTTAATATCCCGTGTATTACACGGGTTGAATAAATAGAATAATATATAATTAGTAATAAAAAATTTATAAATTATAAAACCATTTTGAAAATAAAATATGATTATAATTGCATATAAATAACTATTTCAAGTAAATAAACAATAGATAGGTTATAGACAGATAGATATATAAATAAATAGACAATCTAGTTAAACAGATTATAGTTAATAATAAATACAAAAAATTACAGTATGATATTAATATAGATATGTATAAAATTATATATACGTACTTGTTCAAGAGATAAAACAATTATACTATTTTTAAATCTCTTATCTAAATAGTTTCATTTTTAAATATTTGTTTTAAGATTTTATTATAAAAAATTATTGTTTATAAAAATCTTGTTTACAAAAAACTCAAGTTTCTAATTATTCTGGTTGTTTTAATAAAACTACTTTTAGAAAATTCCATATTTTTTATAATTATTTAAAAAAAGACTGATTTAAAATATTTTATTTCAAAAGTTTCAATGTTTTAGAAAATATATAAATTTTAATTTTCTTAATAAAATTTATTTTAAAAAACATAGTTTGATTTTAAAAAATATAGATGAGAGATAAAAATATATCAATTGACTAAATTAGTTTTTATGAAGAGAGAAAGAAATTGTTTGAGTGTTTAAATTATTTTAATACCCTTTTGGAGGAAAAATAAAGTGAGAATGTTTAAAAAAATGACAAGTGTCAAAAAGTTGGTTTAAAAATATGACAAATGGCATAATAAACCTTCTTTTATTAATATTTATAGATAGATTAGTAAAAAAATGCATCATGGACCCTTCAATCTGTGAGGATATTTCTTTTGTAAATTTTCATGCAATTTTTACTTACATGATTATATTTTATATTTTTTGTCATTTACAATTGCTCGAGATGGGATTAGTCAATATTTTATTTTTTTAATTGTCATGTTAGGTTATTTAATTAAAATTTTAACTCATGTACATATCTGAGGTTTTCTCATATAAACCTTTGATAAAAATTTGATATTATTGTATTACTTGTACTTTTTACTCATACGTAATTTTAATAGTATATTTTAAAATATCGTTTAATAATTAATACAATTTTATTTTATTTATTATTTTATTTATTCAACCCGTGTAATACACGGGTTTACTAAAACTAGTTAAAATATAAATGTTTATACTTTACATAACATCATAGTACGTTTTAAGCTTAACATATTTTGATAAAACTACAACCAATGAAATGAATATCTATACACTATATAATGCATAAACGTGGGACACAAATATAATTTCACAAAAGTCAAGACACCTAAGACAACTTATTAAACATTAGGTACAAGTGTATATGCAATTATTCCTATTTTGCCCCTCGTTTATTAAACTTATTCTAATCAATGCATTAACTAATTAATTTACATTATCAATATATTATTATATAATATGAGTTATTTAATTCATTACATTATATATTTTATTATTTATAATAGTTTAAAATAATATATAAAATTATTAATAAGTGTTATTTATTTGAATACGTAACTATATAAGTACTAGAAATTTTATAATAATAATAATAATAATTAGTGATAAAATAATAATAATAATAATAATAATTTTATAAATAAGTAATATCTAATTTTAATACTTAACTATTTAATTATTAAATATTTTTATACAAATTATTATAGTAACAATCTATATCTATTTTATCTATGCTATAATATAAAACATATAAGGATGACATACATGTAATGTAATAGTTCCTAATTTTCTCATATTTAATAAATTTTTCCTAATTATACATTTTTAATATATATTTATTTTAATACTATCTTATTTACAATGCTTTAAATCAATGTTAAAATATATACCTTTATTATTTATATTATTATAACTTAATGTTATTTAATTTATGTATTATTAATTTAAACACTTAAGTATATAACTATGAAATATTTATATAATACTAATAACAAAAATAACAATACCCAAATATATTTGTGCATAATTCAGGTAGGAGAAAAAGACTCGATAACACTCGACATATCATTATATATAACAAATAGAAAAGATTATAAGTAGTAAAGGTAAATTTTTTCTCAATAACACCACAATAAGTTTTTCTCAACTAATAAAGAAACTATTTTGTTATTTTCTAAATAAATTTAAGGATTTTTTAAAATTAACATAACACTTTCTATCTCTTATTGTTTTAAATTAATACTACTCATTTTGTTTCATTAAAATTTTATACTTAAGCCTGCAAGTTATATCAAATTTACATTTAATAACCTAATTTTTTTAATTTTAGACATAAGCCTTTAAGTTAGGTTAAATTTGAATTTATTCACCTAAACCTTTTTTTAAAATTTTATACTTAAAAATTTGAGTTATGTCAAATTCATATTTAATTACTCTAACTTTCTTTTAAGTTTTATATATGAGAATCCGAGTTTTGTCAAAATTTCTTTTAAACAATTTTTGTAGGACCGTTAGAAGGGTGCAATGAATTTTTACAACACAACAACACAAGTGGAAAGTATTCAATAACATTAACAGATCAAATGGGGAACTAGAAAAACCAGTTTATATGAGAGCTAAGAAACGCAAGTAATAAAAAGACAGGACAATAACAGAACAACACAAGTATTTGGTTTTCAAATATGATGTTTATTTCTCTCTAGTTTCTTACAAGTCTTTACAAAGCAATGATAATAAGATACAATGACAACAGATACTTATACTATATCTTACAACCGACTATACTTTGAAGGCCAACCAGATACATGATCAATATAGAGTCAAAAGACACATTGCCTTTTGACTAGTGATTATGACATGCCATAGCTCACATCCTAATATATTACAAAAATGATAAAAGTACATAAAGTAGAAAGTATAGACTCGAGACCTCAATACAATTATCAAAATAATGAACCTTTCACCAAGTCATGTAAAGTTGGTGTCTAATCAGAGTTGCAGCGGAAAGGTGGTTCAGCTTTATGATAAATGTACATCAGATAATAGTATGTGTTAAAAAATGTTTGGAAGAAACCTATCTTTAAGAGTTGGCTTCGGAAGACTTGTTTTTGAAGTTTCGGAAAGACTTCATGTTTGGCTTCGAAAGATATTGGTCTTGTCTTCGGAAAATTTCACACTTACAATGTTTTCAAAAGAAGAGTGTGAAACTAATGAAACATTCTACTTCAGAACACTTGTGCATGCATGCAGGAGAGACTTTTGATGTTTTGGGCATTCGCTATTTTTCTTATTTGTTTCGAGTTATTTATTTTTTTATAGGTTTTTTCCCATCACACTTTTTTATCAGTGTTTCGTTTGCAATCTTTTTTCGGGCGATTAATACTAACGTATAAATTATCATATTACATATTTCAACTTTTATAACTCAAAAAGCTATTATTATATATTCTCGTATACATTAATACCGTACCGCGACGAAACACGGATCTAATTTGCTCGTAAAACCTAAAACTTAAACAATAAACACTCCCGAATCAATTAGTTTATTATTATTCAACCATCAAAAGACAAGTATAGAATAAAACCGACGTTAATTTTGCCGTACTTCATCGGAGAGGTCAAACCTCCGGCGATTCTTCCCGTTGAACACCCACCGGAAAATAAAATCTCCCAAATTCCATTTTTTCGTCAATTGAATAAATATGGCCTCCGTTCTTCTTCGCCGGAGACTCACAACGTCGACCACTTATCGTAATGTTTTCTGCAATGGTACCTTTGAAACCCTCGTATTCAGTTTTTTTTCGTTTTTCATTCATTTTATTTGAAAAGAAATCTGTAAAATTTTCTACGAGTTTGGAGTTTTTTTTGGGGGGAAATTAGGAAGCTGTGTTACTTATGAAACAAAGTGCTGTAATTTCGAAACTATTGGTGGCATTCAGTGTAATCATTCATATAATGTCTGAATTAGGTTTTTATGTTTTTCTTTGATATGAGGGCGTACCTATGAGAAGGAAGAATGTGTGAATGTGGGAGAATTGTGGTGAGTTAGATGGTTAGTTGGTTATAGATCTTGATGTTAGATATTGGTACTGAGTTTACTCCCTTTATGTGTTTTATACTTTAATTAGCTTAGAATGTAATCACACATCGGTGTAATCCTGCTTGTTTTTGATGTTTGATTGCTCCCTAGTGATCAAGATTATATTGAAATGAAGAGAGGGGATGGTTGCTATTATAACTTTCGAATGCACTTTTTCTTTCTTTCTTTCTAAATGGATACCTGAATTTGTGATGAAACTAAGGTTCAATATGTGGATGCTGGGTCATGCTTTAATCCTGATTATATTTGTAGCATAGTTAACACCAATATTGCTCTATTCTTATATATTATAAGGTGTAGAGTCACCTGCTGAGTTATATGTTTAAAATGTAACAATCCGCACCAAATTTGCTGTTAGAAAGTGTTTTTAGGGAACGTGAAGCCAATCAGTCATTGTGTACAACTTTATTGGAATAGAGGGAGTGCCATTCAGGGGGGGTGTACATATTTTGAGTATGTGCTATTGAGCTCCTTCTTTTGTGGTAACCAATTGCAAATTTACAATATAAATGTATGAGGGATTTCTTGAAAAAAAAAAAAAATGTATGAACAATACATGATATCGTTGGGATACAAAAAACAGGGTAAAATAATGCCACAGAACTTGGTGGCTAGTAATTGCCACTGTCCTAATAAGTAATGTGAACCTGTATTGTAGGATGGAATAAGTAAATTTATTTACTTTTCGCGCCAATTATAGATATCGTATGTAACATTTTAATTGTTCACTCATAACAACAATGTTATCAGCTCATTGATATATAATTTTTTCTAGAGAATCACACGTATTTGCACGATCCTGAAATTTAATCTTATTTCACTTGAATGATTAAATGTTTTCTCCCTCCAATTATGGACAGCTAATTCTGGAGCATCAATTTGTGTATGTACTTTTTCAAGGCAATTTAGCAGTTCAACTGGCACAGTGAAGATTGATTTTACAGATCTTACGTAAGAACATCTTATGCATGGTTTATTGCCAAATTTAGTGTCTTTATTTGTTGTTTTAGTTTTAACTTTCAAATATAACTTATATGTCATCTTACTATATATCTTTCTTTGAGGGAATTCATGAATCTTGTTTCTTCCATTTCAGTCGACCTCATACATGGTACCCAGTTGCCCGAAGAAAAAAGCGAAATGTAATTCTTCATGTGGGCCCAACAAATAGTGGGAAGACGTATAGTGCACTGAAGCGATTGGAACTCAGTTCTTCTGGTATTAATATCAGTTATCCGTAGTAATTAAAGATTTTTACACAAGAATCTTGCTAATATTGTGTATTTTTTAAATTAGGTGTCTATTGTGGTCCTTTGAGACTGTTAGCATGGGAAGTAGCAAAACGGTTAAATAAAGCAAATGTTCCCTGTGATTTAATTACTGGACAAGAAAAAGAGATTGTTGATGGTGCAAGGCATAAAGCTGTCACAGTGGAGATGGCTGATGTCAGCTCTAATTATGACTGTGCTGTTATTGATGAAATTCAGGTATGTTTTTAGCTTTTGATAGGTTAAGAAATACTTTTTTAAGTAAATTATTACACCTTAACACTATCTTTATATATGTAGATGATAGGGTGCAGGTCACGTGGATTTTCATTCACACGTGCTCTTTTAGGAATTGCAGCTGATGAGCTTCACCTATGTGGAGATGCTGCTGCTGTCCCATTAATTCAGGAAATTCTAAGTGTGACTGGTGATAACATTGAGGTAGTGAGAATGATGTTTGTGGATCATATGATATGCTCATATATGTGACGATCCATTTTGGTACTCATATGATCTATATCATTGTGCAGGTACAATTATATGACCGGCTTTCACCATTAGTACCATTAAAAACCCCTCTTAGATCTTTTTCAGATATTAGAACGGGTGATTGTATTGTGACTTTTTCACGTCATAAAATATACAAACTAAAGGTGAGATCTGACCCTTAAAACAACTCATTTATTTTAATTCCTTGTACGTATTAATTTTTATGTTAAAAATTAGCCGTAACAGGTGTTCTATTGCATAGATTTACATGCATATGTACATATGTATGTATGTGTATGTGTTTCACAATGTTAATATTATACACATATATCTATGTATAATGTTTTAAAAAAGTGCTACGAAATTGATTGGTGAAACCAATTTCCTTTGTATCATCAGAAAAAAATTGAAGATGATGGAAGACATTTGTGTTCTGTAGTATATGGTTCATTGCCTCCAGAGACACGGACAAGGCAGGTATTTATATCTTTCTATTCATAATTGTTTATTTGCTTATATTTTTATAAAGATTATTCTTCTGAGGTTCTGATTTCTCCCTGCCTAATTTGTTCTAACATCTCCTCTTCACATGGGACCTTCATTTATCTGCCTAATTTTTCCTAACATGTTTGGTGATTTTTTGTATATGTGCTCATCATATAGATATCAAGAAATGTTTTTTTCCTCAGTTTAACCAGTTTATATATTTAATTTCTCCCAATAAGATCACCTTTACTTTCTTTCAACCAATAAAATCTTATTTATTTATCTCTTGTTTTGTTGTTTATCGCTAAAGTGAAGAAATTTGCAACTCAAATCCTCTGTTTATAGAGGGTTAGAAGTCTGGAGGGTTTTGGTTTTTTTATGTAGATTCCAAAGAATTATAGTGGCTTATCTTCCTGTATTCAGTTGTCATGTATAAATGTGTGTAATTGTGTATATATTATTTTATCTTTTTTTTCTTTTGATCTACAATTAAATAATTTATAATAAAACTCTCATGCGGTATCACATTAGGCATATCAATAATAGGAAATAAGTAGAGGTGCCCATTTAGTAAGGAGTGGCGGATATCTGTTGCATTTAGTGTAAAAGAGTACAGGTCAAATGCGTCGAAAATTGCCTATATTCTATCTCTTAATCCATACAATACCTAATTCACTTTCTTTTTGAAATTATATTTTGCTAATATTTTATTGCTGTAACTGTATCTCACACTTTACATAAAAATGGACAAAAATGTTAAGAATTTACCCAACCGACCCGCTCTGGTAAATTACATTAAATGTAACTATTTATTCTTAATCTATATATATTTGATATGTGGTTTACAGGTTTGTTCACATTTCATGATGTGTTAATATCTTTGTCGGTTGGTCCACTATGTCCATATGATTGCATTAGATGTTCTGGACTGATGTGCTTTGTCAAATCTACAGGCAATAATGTTCAATGATGAAAGTAGTGAGTTTGATGTTCTTGTAGCAAGTGATGCCATTGGCATGGGCCTCAATCTTAATATATCAAGAATTATATTTTCTGAAATGGAGAAGTTTGATGGACTGGAAATGCGACCACTTTCTGTACCTGAAATTAAACAAATCGCTGGTAGTTAACTTTTTATAACACAACTTACATTTTATTTTTAACTATGCACTTTTATCACATACATACAATGGGCCTATTAAATTTGTTTATTTTATATATAATTTATATACATATTGTAGGCAGAGCTGGCAGGTACGGATCTAAATTTCCAGTAGGTGAAGTGACTTGCTTAGATGCAAAAGATCTACCCTTGATTCATTCCTCCCTAAATAGCCCGTCTCCAATTCTAGAGGTAATTTTTGTTTTCTTAGTTCCATCTAATTCAATCTTAAGTGTGGCAATATAGTTATTTTGTAGTTATATAAATATTTTGTTATGATGCAGAGCGCTGGATTATTTCCCACCTTTGACCTCCTATACATGTATTCTCGTTCTCATCTAAATTGTGGTCTGTGCCAAATACTGGTTGGTTATTGTTTACTTATCCAAGAATTAGTTTTTATAATATTGCTTTCCAGTGCATATCTTTTAAAGTTTGTTAATTTGCAGTTTACACTATTTCATTAATTACAGTCTTTGATTCTCTTTTTCCAGGAAGAATTTGTTGAGAATGCAAAGTTATCAGCAAACTATTTTATTGCTAATTGTGAAGAAATGCTGGTATGCTTTTTAAACCTTTGTGGTTTTTATAAATACTTACATAAATAAAGGAAGTTTTGGTTTCTTATATACATGTGTATAATTATCCAGTTTTTTTGTTATATGTTTTTGTACAAATTACAACAGAAAGTTGCTGCAGTGCTAGATGAGTTGCCAATTTCTTTGCATGATAAGTATCTTTTCTGTATTAGGTACGTATTTTTTCCTTTTTGGGTTTATAATATTTTTTGGTGTATTAATGTGCCATCAGAAATCAGTTTGTTGTTCTTTTTTCTTAACTCTTAATGTTAAAATCATTGACAATTGGTTTCATGCAGTCCAGCTGACATGGGTGATGAAATATTATCTCAGGGACTCACTCAGGTAAGATCTGCTATAGTATTTTATTGAGGTGGTTAAAGGGTCAAATGGGTTAAGTTAAATGGTACAACTCAAAAGGAAACAAGGCAATGGGTCTAACGAGTCAAAAGGGTTGAAAGTCGACTGAATATTCAAATGCATTAAAGCCCCCTAAATCGATGGTTATATTGTTTTTGTAATAATATAGTATTTTTTATCGTATATAGCACATTTTTTAGTTTTAAAGTTTGGAGAATGGATAAAAATATGTTTTTGGTTGGTGAACCGTGGCTCATTACTTTTAGTTACCTTGTTGAACCCAAATGTTTTGACCAGTTAGCCAACACACCCTTTTGCCACCTCCAGTATCTAGTTTCCTCCTTATGAGCTTGCGTGAAACAATAACAAATTAGCTTTTTATTATCTAGTTTGCCCATACATATGCAAAGAATAGGATTGTTCGACTTAAAGAAATATTTACTCCAGGCACACTTAAGGTGCCAAAGACTCAAGCTGAACTCAAGGAACTTGAATCAATTCATAAGGTATGTTTTCTTGTGATACAAATATACAAATGTGCATTGCTTAGAAGTTGTGATATAAATATATATTATTTCTAGACGTACATTTCAAAGATTGTTTCTATTCATGCCCTTGTTATAATTCTCCTTCATTGATATTATGGGTGTGTATATCGAACATGAAATTCTCGGGATCGGGCTTAGCTTAAATGGGTTTGCTTCAGTTTCTGGTCGAACCCGTTAATACGCTTAGCTAAACGGATCATGTTTGGGTTGATGTGACGGTTTCACTGGCTTACATGCTCAACACTGTAATTTCTTTAAAAATGTTTTGTCATAACTTTAATTGATTAGATATGTTATGTAGAAGTACAAGATAATTGAGTGTCATGTTTTATAGTTTAAATGTAATTATTTTATATACATCTGTATTTTTTCTTGCAAATTTGAAATTTTATAGCATTAATCTAAAAGGTAAAATATAATACAGTAAGTCAGGTTAGACTGGTGGTGCTTATGACAAACTGCTAAGTCCGTGTTCAGGTTTATGTCGGGTTTGGCCGGCCAACCCACAAATATACAACACCACTACTTGATGAGTCACATTACTTTTAGAAAATAAATAATTGTGATCAGATCCCCTTGAATTTTAAAAAGTAATTTGATTGACCTCAGTATCATAAGACAACTGCACATTGAGTTTCAAATTCTTATAAGCATTGTATTTGATTTATGACAATTTCAAGGTTCTGGAACTATACGTGTGGTTGAGCTTTCGGCTTGATGATTCCTTCCCTGATCGAGACCTCGCGGCATCACAAAAATCAATTTGTGGCATGTAAGTAATCTTAAGATTAAGTTCTCCAATTTATCCCAATTATCATCTCTTTTTTATTTTCATAATAAATGTTGTATTGCAGGCTGATTGAGGATTTCTTGGAAAGACTAGGGTTTCAAAAACCAGTACCAAAGAGACTAAAACAGATTCGATAGCCTCCCCTACAATTAACCTAATCTCTAATTCCTGAATTAAGGACTCACTTTTGTTTTGCCCTGGCGCGTGCTGAAGCTTTGAGCTTCGGGGTTAGCCCTTTCCATTTCCGGTTCATTATTTTACATCATAGCGAAAAAATTAAGTGGTACTTACCGATCACAACCACTTTCATGTCAAACAAGCTATATGAAGTGTATAAATATATATACTGTACATTTCCACAATCTCCTAGACCTGAACTTGACGGGTAAACCCTTGGTAAATTTACTTGTTTACAGTATGTGCAGAACATGAATCCATATAATATCAGCATCAACATGTTCACAATGACGTGTAAATCTATGTTATACCTAGTGTTGTACGGATCAGAGTTGTGTATACAACAATCACATATATGAAGAGGCAACCATCTCTTGAAGTATTGAAACTTGATCAATTCCTAATGAGTAGGAACTTTGGTTCCAAGTAGTTGTTTATATATTAATGTGTTACATTGTAATTTTACTTGTTTGTTTATGCGTGCTAAAGGCTTTCTATATTGATAAGAACCTCATGTGATATACAGTATTGCTGCTCAAAGCATCATATCATTGAAGTTAATATGAATATTAATCTCATGTTACAAACTTGATGATTAGCAACATGAAGGGATCTAATAAAGAACAACAACAAGTATAGATGCCTTGCCCATGTGATGTTACCGAGGGGCAATTGAGTTTATTGTCGAATGATGGAATACCATAATACCCAATGAGATACATAACGTATGCTATGCATTACACAAAATAAGTACATATCCATAAGGGACACAAGTCATCTCGCACCTAGGGTGTATGATATCTATCACTTACTTTGACATGATAAGAAAGTATTAAAGGCATTCGTTTACAACTCTTGAACATTCATGTTACACTTATTCTCCACCTCTCCAACGACACGCATGACCATTCTTATACCAAAAAGCATGATATTACCAATGGCCTTTTATATTGAATAGAAAAGATTACATCCTTCACATGGAAATAATAGCAAGTTCTCCCTCTTGATTGGAATTTATCAATCGAACACAACTCTCATAAATCAGTAGTTTTATAAAATAGATATATTGAATTGAGGTGCCTTAAGGATTCGAGAGTCCATCCTTCAATTCATAACCATCTTAAAGCTCTCTCTCCTCCATGTAAACATACATAAAGTTCTATTCGTAACTAAACCATTCCCCCACCTCCACGCCACATAACCTAAGGACAACTCTTGCATGTTCTTGTTAAAATATAAACTTTATACCTTAGAATCACATCCTAAGTAGTGTTATTTCTGAATGTTAAATCTTTATGGTTTGGTTTTTTTTCATCATAAAATTCATAAGGGTACTAAATCCCTTTAATAAAGGCATATGTATATTTTTGACATCTATCTTAATGGCCCCCTCATGTATATCCTTAGTTGCAAAAGGAATATAAATTTGGATTGAACATCTAGTCAAGAAAGCTATAGGAGATGATATCTATGTTACACTTGCACTATTATTACGACGTCGTTTTTGTTACCTTTTGAAGTGCTTGATGTTCTATAAGTTCTACTGTAGCCCTACTCTTGGACAAGGGTGTCCATATATCATCATCCTTCAAACTTTCTAACAATCTAAAACATAAACAATATTGTATAAAAGATAAAAGTTGATGGCAGAATTCTATACATTGAGAATACTATAGTAATATATTGGTAGTATTAATACATAAGGGAAACAAATTATTAACATAAAGGTAAAACCAAAAATTAACCAATTATTTTTCTTTGGTAAAAGATTTTAGAAATAAAAGAAAATACTATATAGAAATGTATTGTCTCTGACTCCAAATCCAAAAAGAATATAAATAAATTCATTTGTCTTTTTGTTATATATATAAACGTACACATGTGTAGGTCATGGGTGGCTATATTAAGTATATATGTGTAAGTTATATTCGAAGGGTTCATAAAAAAACTTCATAGTTATATGAAAGCTAGAAAAAATCAACTAAACAGATCACTTGATTTTTAGATTATTTTATCACCACCATATATATATATATACGTGTGTGTATGTGTGTGTGTATATATATAGTGGTAAGGATCAAATGAAAGTCATAACATAGTTTTACATACACGTTACACATAGGTTACATATATTTAACGATTTTTATTTGACATATTGTTACTTATACGTGTAACACTTTTTATTCTCGTATGTATACTCACCATATATGTAATAGATACTAAAATACCCTTTTAACACTTGAACAAACAAAAAAATATAAATTATGTCAATAGTTTTCTTGGTTTTCTTAGGTTTTGGTATAACTATTAGATTTTTTATGAACGTTTCGCTCAGTTATATTAGCTACACATATACAAGTCACGTATAAATTATTAAAAACATATTAACAAATTAGTTTGATTATATATTTTTTATAATCTACACATACGTATAAAGAAGCACAATATTTAAAAGATAAGAACCGTTAATAAAATTTAAATGAATTAAAGTTGTTTCTTTTTTTTCAATAACATATTGTTTTGTAACATCTTACTCTAAAAAAATAATCTTAAAGTCTAAACTATAGTCCACATGAGCTAACGTTTTTTCGTATCATCAACTCCATTATGAGGACATGTTGTCTGGTTAGACATTCGAAACAAGATATCATGATTCACTATAACCTTTAACCGGGGTCAAACCAAGGGTCACCAATAACATCACAAATATGCAGGCTACATCATGTTTGTAATTCCACTTGTACAAAATCATTGATGAGATTTGACTCACAATATATATATATATATAATATATATATATATATATATATATATATATATATATATATATATATATTATATATATATATATATTATATATATATATATATATATATATATAACAAGCCAAGACAATTAACTTTCTATTGACAATTAAAAGGAAACGCTTTAAAACGGTTCATAAATGAAAAAAAATTAATGGACTGTTTGGTAGCATTTAAATCCGTATTTTAATAGTTCTGATGTTTGAATGATTCAGCCATTAATGGTTTAGACTGTTTATTTCGCGATCAAATATCTGAATGGTTCAGACATTTGCCTTTAAATGGTTAAACATTATACTAACGCTGAATGGTTAAGAGGTTTAATGCTGAATGGTTAATACATCTTATCTGAATTGTTCAGATATTTGTCTTTGAATAGTTAAATGATATACTAGCTATTAATGGTTCAGACCTCTTAATGGCTCAACACTTTTATTGGTTAAGCATTTAGGGGCTGTTTGACAATTTCTGAATGATTAAGTGTTAAACCAATAAGATGTCTGAACCAATAAGAGCTAGTATATCGCTTAACTATTCAAAGAAAAATGTCTAACCAACTCTAATAAGAGGTTTTAACAATTTAATATTAAACCTCTTAACCATTCAACATTAGTATAATGCTTAACCATTCAGAGGCAAATTTCTGAACCATTCAGATATTTGCTCGCAAAACAAGCAGTCTGAACCATTAAGTGCTAACCCATTAAGAGACCGATTCAAATCTTGTCAAACAGCCCTTTAATCATTCAAAAATTGTCAAACAACCCTTAAATGTATAAAAAAGAAGAATGAACTCTCTTACCCAACCTAAGAATTGAGCGGCCATAACGAGCTTACTCTCTTGTCAATCGTCCTAATTTGTATGACACTTTACGCTTTAAAATATTAAGCTTTTAACGTGTAACATCTGGACCTACTTAATCACCGGATCTAACGAATAATGCAAGAACATCCTACTAAACAATGATGTCCAACTTTCTAGCCATTTGGTTGCTTTATTTGAACATGCTATTGCCGTAAATAGACCCAATTAAGGACCCCATCACCATGTGCACACATGCACTTCCACATACTATTAACTAATTCTTGTATTACTTAATTGTTACTTTCTAAAAGACTATTTTGATTCTAAAACTTGTTACAAATTAACAAATAATATTTTCTTATTAAAACTAAAAGTAAAGAGTTGATCAATATTAGATATTTAATTATGAGTAATTAAATCACTAAACTTTGTTTCATATATTGATTAGGTCCTTTAATCAAATTATCAATCTGTCCATTGTATGTTACATATATTTGGCCTAATGAATACATTTTAAGTAGTTAATCAATTACATACATGAAAAACCTTAACAGCTAAGAATGTGAAAGTACTTATGTGTTTTTATTTTCCTAGAATTATCCGTTAAGGAATTACCAATTCATCAAAAGGTAACAAGTTTTTGAATTTTCAAGTTTAAGGTGGCACGAAAGTAAAAATTTTATACTTACAATAAAAAAGTAGAAAGTTATAAATATTTATGTTTAAGATAGTGTTTAACAAATATAATAAAAGTTTTAAATAGAATAGGGAGTGATTATATAAGGATGATGGATCACATACGACATCAATCTTTGAGGTGTAATTACTAATTACGCGGGTGGCACTAAAGAAGCTGGTGGGACGGTGTTCCTACTCGTCTTGATATGTCCCACGTCAGCCTCCATCGTGAGTCTTCTTCCCGCTATCATTTCCCCTTCTTTGTTTCTTCTACCCTCTAACACGATCTTGATCCAAACATACATCTATTATCTATAACAAACCAAAGCCACAAGTGTTGAGTACTCTTTGACATGCCTTAACGATCCCTAGATGAGATGCTTTGTGTCGTATAAACCATTTTAATTATGGAGTACTCTTTGATGTAAATACATTATTAATTAATAACATATAGTTAGAATTTAATAGAAAGTTAAGATATTCATTAAAAATTGGAAAGATGTCCTTTTCGTTAATGTGATGACATGGATTCTTTATGACAAAAAATAGATGCATGTAAACCTCAAAAGTAATGAAGATTAGAAAGGTTGTCTAAGAAAAGGTTGATAGTGATGAATGCTGACGGTTTTTGTGTCGGAGGGAATAAAGCTCGAAGATTCAAAATACAACGTAACAAAAGCTACATATGATGGCTCAACTCGCTTCTCATAAAGATTATTACTATTTTATTATTGTTTACTGAATATAACTTAAAGATCTAACTCATATGATCGATCATATGAAAATGTAGTAATTTTTAAACATCATTCAAATTCGATTCGTATTATTTTTTAGCTTAAAAAAATAAAGTGTAAATTATTTTGTAGCATGTTAAAGTTATAAATTTATTTTCTCTTTTTATTAGATACATTGATAATCTGAATTACGAACTTGATCAAGACACAATTTAAATGTGATGGAGATATATAGCAGTAGTGCTTAAATTTAGAATCAGACTAGAAAAGAAACTGGTGCTGTTGATTACTCGGGAACCACTTGTATTTTGGTTTGATCGGCAATGGCAACGCCGGTTGGACATGAATCGAATCGGTGTCTCGACTAGAATTTCTAAACTTTTTTTCCTTCAAAATTTTATTTACGGATTCATGTGCTACTTTAGCCTTCATATTTTGTTGCTTCAGGCCTCATATTTTGTTAACACTTTCAACCAACACAAAAAGACAGGATCAGTTCGGTTCGATGACCGATTTGGCTATAAAACAAGCAGTGGGGACATGATGGTTAAGTGTTATTGGCACTCTAATGTTTGGTCGAAGATTAATTGATATGTGAGGTGGTTTGACCTTATGAATCGATCAACTTTTATAACATAAAACATCCTCATGTGCTAGACATGCTTGGTAACATAAAGCTCAAAGTAGACTACGAGTATAATATTTAATTGGTTTTAAACTTTTAACTGAACATATCACATGTACGAAATTAATTTTCCTCTTAATAATATTTTATAAAAATAGTTTTACTTGATTCAAATATGCATTGTTGGGAGTACAACTTTAATAAACTAGATCTACAAAAAATCAAATATCAGTCTTTGAAAAGAAGAAAAGCCCGTCAGTCCTTTTCAGTTTTCTTGTTTCAATTCCTTATATAACGTAGAATATCTGAAATCAAACTTGGATAATCTGAGGTCGTGAAAATCACTTTCAGATCGAAATTATTCAGTGGTTCACCCGAATAAATCAACGGATACAACTCAAACGAGATCAAGAATTCATATGTTGTGTTGTGTGAATTTTGTGAACCAAAAGAAGAATAAGAATTCGAGAATAAGCATTCCTTATCTCATTCGGTTTTGGAGGGAAAAAAAACGGAAAAAACAGCCATTTGGTAGTTTCATCAAATTTATTTTTATTTTAAATAACCATTAAATTTACGTATTTCCACTCAAATTTCACATGTGAAATTATGGAAAATCGATTCGAAATGCAATTTTTAATGAAGTCATTTTTAACAAAATAAAAATTTTTCAAGTTGACCTGGCATCTCGACCCTAGCCAGGGGCTCTGCCCCTTGGACCGCACTACCAGGGACGCTGCCCCCGGACCCCCGCCAAGGGGACGTTGCCCCCTTGGAACCCCATTGCTTAGGGGCTTCGCCCCTAAAAGGTTTTCATTATTGAAGATCATAATACACTCAAACAAACGTCCACTCCGCACCTTCTAACTTGTTTGATGGATATTATGATTACATTGGTTATTAGTCAATCCAATTACACTAAAATATCTAACATATAACATTATCTCTATACTCTTAATATACGTGCTATATATAACTAATTGCAACACCTAACCTCTTATTTAATACATATTTATTCACTTTACTTAAAGATTTCTTATGAGTTTGCCAGGTTTCCAAGGAGGTCACCATTATGAATTTCTTCCAACTCTGAGCTTAATAAATGTGGGGTTATTCTTTTATTCATAGTCAGCATGTTCAAACGCTGTTGATGGCATTTGAGACAATAATATTCCTTATGACATTAATTATCTCTTCTATAGATAAACGACATGTGATTTTCTAAGGCCGATGTCATAACCACCTGACTTAATGGCTCATTGGGTCCTCAACTTGTTTTTCTTGCCACTCTTAACTAAAAGATATGGGTGACTGATACCATTTCTTATATACGATCACTCATACTAACTATTATTGTATGTTCTACTTATTGTAAGCTCACATATATTTTGAATTTGAAAGATATGGGTGAATGGTATGATTTATATTATTTGGTACAAACTGATCATACTTCTAATGCGGACAAACATAACTAGGCTAAAAACTTGTGTATAATACAGTTTGAGTAAATGAAATGTAAAATAGCTAGTAATAAAGATTTTAAAATTTTAGAAAAATATTTCAATCTCAAATAAAACCAAGTTTTTAATTTGATTTTTAGTAAGTGATAAATGCAAAAAATAACTTCTAAAAAGTACAAACACACACATATAGAAATAAAACATAATATAATTTATAAAATAAGATTAATAAAATTTTAAAATATAAGAAGGAGCGTTTTAATTGTAAATATATATATTTAAATAAGTAAACAATTAAAATTTAATTAATGCATGCTATTTAATAACGAAAGAGATGCGAATAAAACAATAGGTTAACATAGTTGTAACATAAACAATTATTGTAGATAGTTTTCCCTAAGTGTTCATATTATTTTATAAAGAGTGTATAAAATGGCACCGTATAATTTTAGATATTTATCTAAATCCACTCTTATATGTAATTAATTTTATCAAACTATTTGTTTGGTGATGACAAAACAATCTAACATTTGATTTGTTAAGCTTAATTGATAAAAAGAATAAGTTAAAAGTATTGCGACTTACCAATTATCATTAGCTCAAGTGATTAAAGTAAGTTGCAAGATCTTTACAAATAAGTGAAAATTTTGGGTTTAAGCTTCACATGTAACAAAATTAAAGAGAGGTTCCAGGCGAGCCACGGGGTTTTATCACAAAATATGAGTTTCATTCTGAGTGTGATCTTAAGTTTCGTATTATAGTAGTGGAAATGATCGAATGGTAAATGATCCGTTAGTAATCCAATTAACTTGTTAAAAAAGTATTGCGACTTATTTGATGGTATTTGAATTTAATTCCATCACCGTAATTAAACCTTCATGATTTATGAGTTATCAATTATGTATATGCATCATGGATTCACCTTCAAAAGTAAATACTTTTCTTTGTATCCAATCCAATCACAATAACCTCTCAAACAATCATGCAACATCATTTCTAATATTTTTCCATTCATATACTAAAAGTTATAATAAAAATACATACGTACATTAATCATACTAATGTTCCTTTCTCGCCAACGAATCCAGTTACAATTCTCAACTACTAATTAATTAGTTTTCTTTGACAACATGCAATCATCAAGAAAAATAATAATCAGTTTGTACGAAAATAAATTGAGACTGTTTGATCAGACCTAGAACCAGTGTTTAACAAATCAACGATGTGAATGATCTCGAAGCCCAAAAGACCAAAGCGCGCTATAGTGTATGTACATACTAGGCTCTTGAACCTGCTAGCTAGCTATGTTAGCGCCTATATGGCCAATCCCACCAAGCAGACGAAAGTCCAACACACTAGTCGTTGATGATGACCCGTTCTTTCTATCTGTACCAATTCACGGTACTTGATTAGTTGATCAGAATACGAAAAATAAGAAGTATATTCTTGATCATATGTTATTGGACAACGATGACGAATCACCGTATCAAGAAAGTTTCATTATAAAACTATAACGTGTCAAACGCATTTGTAAATATAGTAGGTGTACATATGGGCTCACATGCATACGAGATTCTATAAAGCACCAACAAAAGCACAAAGTGTAAAGTATGACAACCTCCTCAAAAACAAGTAGTAATATTGTACTAATATAGTATAATATAATATTGCTTTTGGTATATTGTTTTAAGATTCTTTAAAATGATTTTAATTAATAGAATTGATGCTTGTGTTTAATTAAGGTCGATGCCCATGTAATATTTTAAAGTCGGTTGTATGTGTGTAAATAATATTTTCTAGAATGAGAAAAATCAAAAGAGCATCATAAGTTAAAACTCTAGTAAAATGAACATTTTAACTATTTTTCCAATACAAGAATTTACTGATCAATTGTGCACCACCTTTGCATGATAATTTATAAATTGCTATACAATATAAAGTGTTGATCATATTATATCCAAGTACATACCTTGTTACCAAGGAAACAAGCGAGATCGAAGACGAAGGCGTAGTACTCGTCGATAAAGCTGTCAACCCGACGTTGTAAACCATCGTCCCATCGGGTTTAAAGAACCCGTAGTTCCTCTCAGACGTCGGGCCAGGCTTCATATCCTCGTTAAACAACGCGAACACGTAAACCTCGAGCCTCATTTTAGGCCTCAATGGTGTCCCTTGACCACTCATCTGTCTTTTCAACAAATTCCTATTGTAAATGGCTGCATTTTGTGGTGTTGCACCTACTTCATTAGGGTCACCTTTTGATGGCCACCCGGTTTCCGAAACCCGAACCTCGATCCCACCAAACCCTAACCGGGCCATCGCGTATATAACCGCGTCCACTTGGGCGTATAACATGTTGTCATAGTGTAAATTAGTATGCGGGTCGATCATGCCCGAATTCGGGTTGAAAAGGGCATAATCTAGAGATATTTTATCAGGGCTATCTTTGTAAGCAAAATAAGGATATGCATTGATCCAAAAAGGCGATTTCGTGGTCGAAAGAAACTGTAAAAATTGTGTCATTATCGTCGTGAGTTCGGGCACGAACATGCCTTCGGATGGCGGGTACGAGTTAGCCAGAACCGCGAGTGACGATGGTGTGGACACTTGAATATATTGCTGCAACCCTAATTGAGTCAAGGCTTGTTGGATGCTAACCATGGCTGGAACCAAGTTGTCCACCAGCGACATGTCGTCTCCGGTGAACACCTCATTTCCGACCGCGATTCCTGTGATTTTCGTCGCTGGAACGTATGGTTTTATATGTGAAGTAACCCATTGTAACGCTTGTTGCGGGTCCATTAACGTTGCTAGCATGTCGTTTTCAACGGTCACGATCAGCTCAACCCCGGACCCTGCGAATGCGGTTAAGATGTCGGGATTCGTGTCGTAGATTCGGGTTTTCGTGACTCTTAGGGATTTTAGAAGCTGGAGAACTTTGTTTGGAGGTGGTAAATCGTTGCCTACTTGACCGTAGTTTATACCAAGCGATTCAACGAATATAATCCCTATGAACACAAAGAGTTTGTAAAACAACCATGAATTTAATCATAAATAACGTGTTATAAATCATATTAGTCAAACATCAAGGCTCACTCAAGCGTAGATGTAAGCGAGAAAAATATTATTCTTATGGGTTTTAGATAAATTCAAAATCATTTTTTGGTTATTGTTAACAGGTTTTAGATAAATTTTCTTTATAGTAGGTACTTTCGATGGTTTCTATATATTAGAACAAAAAGCATTTAGGTTTTAAGGAGTTTCAACTAGTAATACAAACGGATGTTGCCTATGTGGCATGTTACGCTAGTCAGACTAGCAGATGTTGGTTGCCTGTGCGGCATGTTTCGGTACTCAGACTAGCAGATGTTGGCTTCTACGAACTTACCACCCTATGCCACATCATCATAGATTCCGCCACTCATAGCACACAGGCAACCATCCACTAGTATGACTAGCAAAACATCTAAAAATTGAAATAATTTTAGTTTTATCTAGAAACCATCGATCCATGCAAAAATTGTCTCTTTTAAGTTTTACAGTTGTTCCAGTATTTTCTTAATCAGATGTTTCGGACTGCTTTAGATATATCCAACATGTTTAGAGCGGATGTTGAATTGGCTGAAATTATTTCTCATGCGTCTTGATGAACGAAAGGCGCGCTATTGTTGTGCTTGCCAGGTGGCTAGTCAAGCGCGTTGTGCGCCTTTGACCACTATGATATAAATCAGGCTAATGCTAATCATATATAGCTCTTAATTATGACTATGATGTTAAACACACCATAATCATAACATGGGCTATGATTAGTGAATCCCATGAAACTAAACAAACCTGATAAAGAAAGAACAACTCCAAGAACACATTGCATAGTAAAAGCTCTTCTAAGACAAATTAGTTCCATATGTCTATAGAGAGAAACAAAGATTTAGAGAGAGATACACAAAGAGATCGAGGAGGGAGGATGAATGTAGTGTGTATGTATGTATATATATGTATATATATGCATGTATGTATGGTTTTTGTTGTGGGAATTCTTAACTTGTTAGAATTTGAAGGGCAATGATGAGTTTATATAAAACTGAATATTGCAATGAATATGAGGTTGGGGTGCTATCTTTCCTCTTTAAGTACTTGTCCTAAAGTCTCCTGATCAAAGTCTTTGGGTGAATTGGCGAATATACCCTCATCACTTTCTTCACGTACAAGTAATCGTAACATTTCATATATAATAATATTTTATAAAGTTAGTTGGTTACATATGAAATGTGTAAGTTTTATTTGAAAAGAGTGAAATAAATATGTACTACTGGATCAAATAAAAGTTACAGTACCAAAAGGCAATATATTGCATTTGGATTGAAAACTTACTTGAGAAGAAAACATATTTAGGTGCAAGTAGAGAGTCGTTTTCATATAGTTTAGATGAAATATTAAACTTAGAAAATAGAACTTGTGACATTAGAATCAATGATATATATCAATAGATACGTACATCTAATAGTTGAATTATCATATGTTTCGATAATTGTTAAGCTAATTGCTATATAATAAATGCCCACTAAATCAAGAATTATAACTTACAAGTGTTTCTGTAGTCATAATCCATTGACATAACAAAATGAACTAACTCGAGAACTCTATTAAAGGTTTATGTGTAGTTAAACCCTTACAAAAATAAACATTAAAGATTTACTATTGTTATTATTAAGTTTTTGTTATTAGTTGTAGATATTATTGTAAATAGTTATTGTATATCTTTTATTATGATTATGATGATAGATGAGAACTCATTTCTTTCATTGTACAGTGAAACTATACTTCGTGGATGATACTCTCTAAAGAAAGGTTAATAAAAAGATCAAAATTAAGATCCAAAATCTACACAGACTAATGAAATGATCACTACTAAAAGTTTCATAAAACCAAATGATCAATATTTATAGGAATGAAATTTCACAAAATAAATGTGCTTTTTAATGATTCTCTATTTAGCAACTGTTTTCAACCGATTTGACTTGACCAATTTATAAAAAAATATTAGTTTTGACTTAATTACTTAAACATCCATTTCCCTACATATAACAATGACGCTTGAACTTCTTTAATTAATTGGACCACAAGAGGCAAAAACAAAACATGTGAATTGGTGGTAAAAGGTACCAAAAAGAAACCATTGTGAGGGTTCGATTGTTAATATGTTTATCATTATCATGCTTATGAGGATAATCATTCAAAGGTTGGTATAAATTCACATCAAGTCAAAAGCTAAATGACTACTTACAAATAGAAAGTAGACATAATTGTTTAACTCTTTTATTCTATTTAAACACATATGAACGTATTTACGCGTCTTAGCTAGTAATCTTAACGAAATAGATTCGATTGTATACCTCGTTTTGAAACTCACTATTTACATACACTTTTGAAGACTTTCAAATTGCAATTTGCAGATTATGGCAATATGATCAAATTCTGCCTTATCCTTACTTTCATATCTTTATGTCTTTATCTATTAGAGTGAGGTTTTACAAGTTATTGCTTTTCATTTAGAATTGATCACATTACATTTATTTTTTAGTTTCAAGTCATTTGGGGAATTTTTCTTTTTTCTTTATTTTTTTAACAAAATACTTCAGAATTTTCTAGGATAAATCATCACAATATTCATCATACAGGATTAAAAATCACAATCTTTTAGTTGAAAAATACACTACTTGTCAAGTAATCATCACAACATTCACCATTCAATACCATTTATGTTGACCAATTTAGCCAACTAATTCACCAAAAATCAAAGTTGGGTCTATTTGGTTAAAAATCACTATCTTAAACCAATTCAATACTTGAATTAACAAAAATAACACTTTCATTGATGATAATAATTAACGTTACAAACTCAAGTCTTATCAAACTCCCACTCTATGTCAAATCTAACGATGTTTTTTCAAACCTTCTTCAATTCACCATGCGTGAACACCAACTTATAACTAGAATTCATAATTAAGCATGTCTAGCAAAACTATTATGATCATAAGTATTAGAAGAAAAATGCTTAATTATTTGTGAAACTGTTTATCTTCTTTGTCCTAAATTAATGTGAACCCAAATAACAAAATATAAAAATGCTACCATTTTGTTCTTCAATTTAGACTTTTCTTGTTTGCAGCGACATACCAAATTAATTGGATATGGATGAAGGGTGCAATAAAATGGTTTTGAAAGTTGAAACTACCACATGCTTTCGTTAAAGGGACTTGCTTGTATAAAGGAAGAACAACCCACATGGAAGGTGGTGTTCTTGTGATGATAAAGTACTAAACCACAAAATTTAATGTTCAATAAAGGAAAAAAGAATGTCTCAACTCTCAAGTGTTTGACAATTTTTTTTAAAATTAAAATTTAAATAAAAGTACATAATATAAGGATTTGAACACAAACTATTTTTATAAAGTGAATCGCTAATACCACTAGACTACAAAATTATATATGAGCTCAAGGGTTTGACAAATAATCAACGTATCTCTATGCGTACATATTGGTTTTGCAGGTTGGTGTTGGTTGCTGAAACACACATGTCATTTGGGAGGAGTCCTCTTGAATAGAAGTAAGGTTTTGAACTTAATTTTCTTTAAATAAGGTCTTTCACGTCGACATGATAGAGTTTCTAGAAAATAATAACATTTAATAAATAAGTACGATTTAAAAGGTACAAAACATTTTGTGGTACCCTATAGCATCGATATGTCGACATTATAGAGTATCTCCATGTCAAAAATGATTTCGGATTCTTTTCTCATCATTCTGCAGCCCCAAACCCACTCCTCTTCTCACGCGATTCATGAAAATGAACACATTTTGTGTTTTAATGTTTGTAATCATTCAAACATGGTTTGGTGAATCATGTTTAGGCCAAAAAGATTTTAGGATAAGACGAGTAATTGTTAGGCGCCTTTTTACAACATTTTTTCAAAAGTAAACAACAAACGTTAAATGCAACCTTAAAGATCTATCAAAATAGCTTAAAAGAAAAGGATGATAATCTAAACTTGAACCGAAATAACTAATCATTAACTCATTGTTCAACTATTATTATGAAAGCAAAATAAACTAACCTAATTATAACCAGTAAACTCCAACTTTTGTATATTTGTTTTATTATATCTCCATGAAATCAAAGACTATTGCTTCGTCAAGCCATATATGAGACTGACGAGGGCCAGCATATTTTAGTCGTGATAGCTCATAAAAAAACTTTCATTTTAATGGATTGTAATATAAAAATGCCCAATATATATGAATTTTAGTAAATAAGGCATCATTCGTTGTAAACTATACCCCATAAGTTGTAGATAAACTTAACAAACGCCAACATATTATGGCATTGATATGATACCGTGTGATTCAAGTATGAAGAACTATGAGTAGACTCCGTGAATAAAGAGAAGACAACCCCCGGCCCATCTCATATTCACCACGGCATTGGTTTCTTTTCCCTCCAATCAAAGTGCTCTTCGCAACCACAAGAAAAAGTCATTAGAGGGCACTTCGACGCACAAGTGAGTTGGGATGTGATGGTGTAATCGAGATAGTAGTATGTGATATGTAGAAGAGTTCATTATATAAATGGTCTTTATGGTTTATTCAAAATAACAAGTTTGGGTACTAAAGATTTTAAATAATAGGTTGGGGTATTGTGTTTTAATTTTCTAACAAGAATGTGTATCAAAACTAATAAATGTTAAGTTTTCTGTTAAGTTCAAGGGCATTTTAGTATTTTCATATTTAAGGAACTAACTATGTAACTTATATATTCGATGGGTTGATTATGTAATTAACTGTAGTTAATATGAAATATATTTAAAAATAATAAATTTTTTCACCCACTCATCAACGTCACCATCAACCATCATCATCATCGTCATCATCCCATCATTTCCGATACCCTCACACCATTGCCATCCATCTCTGATACCCTCACCATTTGCCATCATCACCAATCCTCCTCTTTTCTCTGTTAAACTAATCTCCAACCGACGACCCACCACCGACCAAGTCAACCTAGCTGCTGCCGACGACAACAACCCAACCACAACTGCCAGAAACAATCTAACCACTTCGTCTTCATCACCATGACATCGTATAAAAAAACCCAACACAACCCAACCTCTTCTTTCTCCAAACCTTGCTACCACCACCACCAACCTTGAATAGCCCATCTTTTCGTCCTCATTTCAGACCCGCTCTTTAATTAACAAAAACAAACACCAAAAACCCTAAATGTCCTTTTTTCATAGCTTACTACTAAAAACCCTAATTTCAATATTAAGATCCCATCCATATATGAAATCTCGACCAGGTGGTGGTTGAGGATGGTGGATTAATCCGTATAAAAGGAAGTTGACCAAGGTGGTGGTGGGCGATAACGATGGAGGACTACAACGATGGTGGATTAAGTTGTGGTGGGGGTCTGATTTTCGAAAAAAGATGTGTGTGAGGGAAATTCGTATTGGGCAGGTCGGGTTGGGTTTTTTTAATTTATAGTTAATTACACAAATGGTCTCTTGATAAAAAAATATAAAAAACAAACATAGCCCTTCAAAGGGTATTTTAGTCATTTTAATTAAACTTAACAAAAAACCTAACTTCTGTTAGTGTTAAAACTCAATCTCGTTACAAAAGTAAAAAACACAATACCCTAACTTGTTACTTGAAACCCTTAGTACAAAAACTATTATTTTAGATTAACAATAGGGATGATTTATGTAACTAACTTTGTGTAACAATATATAGATAAAGTGTGAGAGGGAGGAAAATAACATTGAGGGAGAGTCTTTTATTTATACGAGGCAAGTTGACACAACCCTAAAAGATCATCTTTAACTTGGTACTATAAAAATCAAACCCACCTAGACTTGGCCTAGCACTTTGGAGTTTGCTTTGATTAGGAGGGGATCCTACACGTTGTTTGTGGACTTCACTTTGGCCTCGCAATTCACGTAATTAGTGTAGTTTAGTCGAATCCCTTGTGTTGATAACTCGTCATTGGACGGAATTCGATCTTGATTGAGCTGCCCTCCACCTTAAGCGATTAATCTTAAACTTGACCATTTTTACCAAATTATAAGAATAACCCCTTGGTTCAAAAGCCTGTCTTCCCGATGCATCCTCCAACCAAACCATTTATTTATTTTTCCTTATTTAGACTCGATTCATTTAAAATATTATTGAATTGCTTGAGTTCAAGGCTCTCATCCAATTCCTCTTCACATCATCCTATCACTTTTTCTAAACTCTTTCATTAACCTCATACACCTTTTATCTTCTAAACAATAGTAATAAAGTAACTAGCATTGGATATATTCCATCACCTTTACCGGGAACACTTGGCAATAATCCCTCCCAAGTCTATAGATTTTTTTCCCATTTCTAAGCCAATTTCACAATGTTCTTTCAAACACTAGCCAAACCATCTTTAATTTGAAACAATTTGTAACTCATTTTACTACTACGAATTGACATTATCACTCTTAAGAGCATGAGTCTTTAAAAAACTTACAACACGCTCCTATAAAAAACATGGTGTGTGTTGTGAGCGTAAGTTAATATTAAACTCACGTGTGGTATACATATGTTCTAATGAAAGTTTAGGTAATTCTTAGGAACAAAGTTTAAGGAAATATACGTGGATTTATGGGGCATGAGTGTCATAAGTGGTTAATGAATCTGGTAACGCTGGCGAAGCTTTTTTGGGCGGGGGGGGGGGGGGGGGGGGGGGGTGGGGGCTTTTTTTTGTCAGTAATGTGAATTTTTGGTCCGGTAATGTAAATTTTTTAATAAATATAAAGTCCGTCTCCCACTAAAATAGTTTACTTTCGTCTCTTCACGTAAGATTTGATTCAAGATTCGTCGCTACTTGGTAAATTTTTTTTATCACTTTCCTTTTCTTTAAAAGATATGTTTTCTTTTTCTTCTTTTAAGAAGACCCTTCAAATAGGTGAAGCGGTTAAACTGATTATCCATGATCGAAGGTTAGCTGAAGGAACCTTCACTTCTCACTCGTTTACCTCTCCTCCTGTAAATTTGAAACCCCTTTCTAATTCTCGATGAATCGATTGCTTATGGGTCTTCATTCAAGGTAACTTCTAATCTGTTTTAAGTTGGTGTTAAAAGACAATGGGGTTCAATTTCAATCATCATTGTTCCTATTAGACTAGAATGAAGTTGTAATTTGTAATGTCAGTATCTTGCTGCTGAATTGGTTGACTCTTAGGCTAAGGTGATTAATGCATTGTAGATGTTCGATGAAATGTCTGAGAGAAGGTTTATTTTTATGGGAATTTTGTGTGATGACTTTTTTAAGCCATTACCATTTCCTCATGTCATTTTACATATAAACCCATCACGAGCTTTGTTTGATCTAAAGCATTGTTAGAGCTTAAGAAAAACTGCTCCATGCTCCACAGTTCCAGGTAGCAGTCCAAACTCCACCAAATCATAAGGTTTGATTTTAACTATTTTTTTTAATTTTTAGTGATATTATTTACTTTCATAAATGATTGTTGGATTAAGATACTTAGATGCTATATTGATGGGAAAATTGCTTGATTTTAAATATTAGATTGTTAGTTATGAGAGTGTGAGTTTTAATTGCGAGAATATGAAATTACTTGAATTGATTTGAACGTTTAGTCGTTTTATATTAGATTGTTAGTTATTACTTATAAGAAAACGAATAGGCCTGAAAAGTATGTTATCATTCCATAAGCCATTCCAAAAGGAACTTTTGAGCCCACCGCCACATTTCCATACTTATGTTTTCAGCCGAGAACATCACCCATGGATTTGGTAGATTGTAACTGAAACAAACTGATAAATTTGAGTTCACAATTAATAATAAGAAAATAAGAAATATCTAAACCTGGCCTGACTACCTATGCAACTCAACTGATGTGCACGCTCCATGGCCTGCCATGACTATGCTGATAATTATGTTCTAATTTTTACTCAGGGATGAATATAAGACTTCACCATCAGCAGGAGATGAATGGAGGGCATGTTAAAAGTAGAAATTATCAGAAAACTAGTATATCTGAAGTAAATTGAAAAGCTGGTTTAATTATGGTGCAGACGTTCAAGATTGCGCCATGAATGAATTGTATAGAATACCTGATTACCAAGTATTCGCAGCCAATCTTAATCTTGTGCTGCAAGCTCCAGCATCAAGTTGGGAAAATGCCTTCATAGCACTGTAATCAAAATAGGTTTACACTCTTGCCTGCTGGTCTCCAAATCACTGCTAAATATGTATGCAAAATGCAAGATTCTTGATGACTGCCATCTTCTTTTTAATCAAATAACTCATCCGGATGCCGTCACCTGGAACATTATGCTGTCTGGTTTAGCGGGCACTCGGGTTCATGATACTGAAGTGATAAAACTGTACAATTCTATGAATTTGCAGCAGCATTTTAAGGCCAGTTCGGTTACTGTTGCTATTATTCTTCCTGTTTGTGTACGGTTGAAGGGTTTGAAATTAGGAAAGAGTGTTCATTCGCAAGTCATAAAGTCAGGACTAGAGTCGCAAACCCTTGTGGGAAATGCGCTTGTTTCTATGTATTTGAAGTTGGGGTGTGTTTCAAGTGATGCATATCAAGTGTTTAATGAAGTGTTAGATAGGGATGTTGTAACTTGGAATGCCATGGTTGCAGGATTGATGGAGAACGGATTGGTTATTGAAGCATTTGGTATGTTTAAACAGATGATAAAGGAAGGTGTACCACCTAATTATGCTACTATTGCAAATATTTTGCCTGTTTGCGCTTCGGTGGAGGTGATCATGTATACCAGTTTGGGAAAGAGATCCATTGTTATGCAATACGCAGGGAAGAACTGTTTTCTGATGTTTCTGTTGTGAATTCTCTAATGGGTTTCTACTCAAAAACTGGACAAATGAAAGAAGCAGAATCACTGTTCAAAGGAATGAATTCAAGAGATTTGGTTTCTTGGAATTCAATGATTGCAGGTTATACCTCAAATGGTGAGTGGTTAAAAGGATTGGAGTTGTTTCGAGAATTCAATTCTCTGAATATAACCAAACCTGATTCTGTCACTATCTTAACCGTCCTGTCTACTTGTGCAAATTTACAGAATCTGCAGGCGGGGAAGCAAATTCATAGCTATATTATCCATCATCCTAGCCTATGTGATGTAACATCGGTTGGAAATTCCCTAATAAATTTTTACTCAAAATGTGGTGATCTGATATCTGCATTTCAGTCTTCTCATTAATTTATAAAAAAGACCTGATATCATGGAATTCAATACTTGATGCACTTGCTGAGGGTCAGCTTGTAAAAGATTTTACACAGCAGCTACATATTATGTTGAAAGAAGGGATAAAACCCGACTCCATAACTATTATAACTGTAAGTCAACTTGGGGCTGATGCTGTTCAAATGTGTATAATTAAAGAAGCTCATGGTTTTTCACTAAGATCTAATCTTTTTCCAGGTAATAGAGAACCTAATCTTGGTAATGCACTGATTGATGCATATGCCAGATGTGGTAAACTGGAGTATGCTTCAAGAATATTTGCGAGCTTATTGGGAAATAGGAATGTTGTGACATGTAATTCTTTAATATCTGGGTATGTGAACAGTGGTTTCCATGATGATGCAGAGATTATATTCAAAAACATGACTGAAAGAGATCTAACTACTTGGAATTTAATGGTTCGAGCCTATGCAGAAAATGGTTATTTTCATCAAGCCATTGATCTGTTTCGTGATTTGCAAAGTCATGCAATGAAACCAGATTCCATGACCATAATGAGTATCCTTCCTATTGCTAATCAGATGGCATCGATTCAGATGGTGAACCAGTGCCATGGGTATGTGATTAGGTCTTGTTATCAAGATGTCCAACTAAAGGCAGCATTGTTGGATGCTTATTCAAAATGTGGAACATAAACTCAGCATTTAAGCTTTTTGAGTCGACTCAGTATAAAGACCTCGTTATGTATACATCTATGGTAGGAGGGTATGCAATTCATGGAATGGGTGAAAAAGCTCTTCAAATTTATTATAAAATGGTTGAACATGGTGGAAAACCTGATCATGTAATAATAACTTCTATACTATCTGCTTGTAGCCATTCGGGGTTAGTGCATGAAGGTTTAAAGATATTTAACTCATTAACTGAGGTTTATAGGATTGAACCGACCATGGAGCAATATGCTTGTGTGGTGGATCTTCTTGCACGAAATGGCCGAATTAATGATGCATACAGTTTTATTACTAGCATGCCAGTTGAACCAACTGCAAACGTGTGGGGCCCGTTATGGGTGCATGTAAGAATTATCATGAGGTGGAAATGGGAAGTGTTGCTGCTCATCATTTATTGAAAATGGAGGCGAATAATATGGGGAATTACGTTGTGATGTCGAATATTTATGCTGCTAAAGACAAATGGGAAGAAGTGTTGGAAATAAGGCGGTTAATGAAGATGGAGAATTTGAAAAAAATGGCTGGGTGTAGTTGGATTGAAGTTGATGGGATGAAAAATGTGTTTATAGCTGGAGATACTTCTCATCCACTAAGAATTAGTATTGTTGATGTGCTGTGTAACTTAGATAAACAAGTCAAGGACCGATTTCTGATGTGATAATTGCTTATTGAGATGGCAATATCGACCCGTTTATAGGTCAAACGGTCATTCTGGATTGTTTGTTATCTCTAGCAGATCAATTTAAACGGGTCATTCTGGATTATGGTATGTTTCTGCTGAACCTCTTTAATTCCTTAGAATCTGCTTTTCCACCACTGCAAAAACAAAGGAACCTGAAATTTTGATAACTCACCCTACAGAAGCTGCTTCTTGTTAAGCCTGAAATCTTGATAACTGAGCAATCAGAAACGGCCTCTGATCCAACAATCTTACAACCCATAAACATTGTTGATATTCTGAAAATCAAACTGCGAAATCTTCAGAACTCAACAAATCAAAATCACCTCTGAACACCCCCCCCCCTCTCAGTACAAACCAACATCTGAATTCACAATCACAGTACAAACCAAATCAATTAAACCTCTGAACCTAAGCCCACAACATTTTTTGATCCTAAGGAATCGGGAGCTTCAGAAACTCAAACAGAAACACATGAAGGTATTTGGGCAGCTGATTAGGTTTATTAAGAGCCTGAAGTTGTTTTCAGTGGAAGAATTCTTGCACATATGTATCCAAGTCCTGTCATATGAAGATTTTCAAGAAGCAAAATTGGGCCCTGAACAGCTGAGACATACAGTTATAGGTATTTAATCGAATACAAAAATTATTTCAAAGACACTTTAGTCATGATGTCAGCAATTTCTGTTCTTATGGAAACATGCAGGCATAAAACACAGACCTCAAATACCCCATGTAGGCAAGTGATTTTGTTCTGATATGCTAAGATAATAATAGTACAGGGACCAACAATATAATATTGTCATAATCTAGGGGTCATTTGCAAACAATGAGCTAATATATTAAGTTTTTTTTGAACGGCTAAATGAATTACTGAGTGGCCCACCGATTATCTCCATTACTCAATACGTAACCCTAGACTACCCTTACGAGGAAACTCGTCAAATGTGAGAAAACACCCACCAGCCCAACCTGAAACATTTTTTTTATCTTCTCTCCATTTAATAAAGTCTTGAGGTATTTTATTTTAATCACTTGACCTAAAAATTAAAGATTATTGATAGTTAATAGATTAGTTAGTTTGTAATTATTCTTTTTCACAAATTTAATTATGACATGCTACTTTTTTGGGTGAACCCCTTTGATTTAGATACGTTAAAACAATCATAACCATACATAAAATGTATATCATATTTATCTACACACCCCAAAATGAGTTAACAAGATGACATGTTTATAGTTTAAACTACTACGAGAAAATAATAAAATAATATTAACAGGTGTCTGAGGTAACAGTTTTCCAAATCAAAATGCTAAATCCTAAACTCAAAACTTAGTGAGTTCTGTTACTTGTGATGCTATAGTTTCACTGCTCGCATATCAATTAAAAAATAGTGCTTTATAATAGGATCATAACACCAATTACTCTATATCGATTTGATTTTATCTGTCATGATACAAAATAATTTATATCGAAAATACTGGTAGATTGAGACTGAAGTATCCAAATACATTATCACTCACAAAATCACTAGTAACTAATCGGTGCTGAAACAAAGTAGAATAAACATGATCTATTGAACCACTTAAAAACATAATTAATTACTTACATAATGGCTAATTTACATGTACGAGATTCTAAAATTAATACACATTTCACATCATATAACTTCTCTTTGCATACTTCAAAAGAGTTGTAGAATATCATTTGTGATTATACAAAGCAATAATAATCATAATGTGGATTCAGCATGTCAACAATGACATGATTTACAATAGGTTCTAAATTTTTTTTCTTTTTCCTTGTTGTAGTTGATTCTTTTCATTCGTCTACATATCATGCTACTGTTGAAATGCTGAATCACATTATATTATCAAAGCATATCAATATTGCATACTTTTCATGCTTCATGAAGTTCATGTGATTAGATATTGTTTTCAGTTTTTCATCCGTCAAGATCTCTTTGCATAAGATACTTATATTATGATAATTAGTATTTGAATTTGATTAGATTCAAAGAGATTGAACTTTTAAAATTTATGTAATTATCTTTTGAATTAACAAACTAATTTTCATTCTTATACTTGAATTCGTCTTTATCCTTTATATTATTTGATTTTATCTTAATCATAATTCAAAAATTATATATTACTGTTGACAAAGCGGTGAATCACAGTATACAACATACAAATGCATAGAATTATAGAGGTTATATTATGGCCCTCATGTATAATTAAGATTTATTATTCAAATACTCAAATATATACTCACTGAATATTTACATAATTATAACAATAATAATACCTAAATATATCAATGTCTAAGGCATGTCCAGAAAGAGGCTCGTTAACACGCGTCACGCCACTATATATAACATTATAGAAAATATTATGAGTAGTGAAAGTATAGGTTTTAAAAATGTTATCACAATAATTTTGTTTTTCTTCAAACTAATAAAAAACATACTTTATTTTTTTTACAATTTTACATTTAAACCTTTAATGATTTTTTTAAACTAACCATAATGCTTTCTCTCTTTTTTTCAATTGATATCTAAGCATTTGTCTGTTTTAAAATTTTATACTTAAACATTTGAATTATCTTAAATTTACATTTAATCAACAAAACCTTTTTTTAAATATTATAATTAATCAACCAAACTACAATAGAGTTCATTAATTATAATGGGGTCACAATTTACGCATTCATTATTTTTCTTGTTTGTTTTGTGGTATTTACTTTTTGTACTATTTTTTCTATTATATTTTTTATCAGGATTTCACACGTAATTTTTTTTCTAATGGTTAGTATTAATATATAAATTATCAGTATTAGAATTTTTTTTACTTTTATAACCACATTAGCCACTGCATAGCGTGTGCCCAACCCACTAATGCTTTTGAAGACTC